>JAWNLD010000295.1:4560000-4717900 GCA_035041545.1 Drosophila colorata | reverse complement strand
AATGAAGGTCACGTCTTTTTGATGGGATTTTATTTTATTTTATTTTTTTTTTTGTTTAATTAGCTTTTTTAAAATTATGAAACACATCCCGGTTATTACCATATAAGTACTGTATTTCTTATGCGGATTTCTGTGGAACCGCATAAAACGGGAATCGAGTGTATATTTTATTTAATTTTAAAACACTGAAACATTGGACGACAAACGTTTCTGATTATTTGCTGCACATATGAGTTAAGTTTGAATTTACGGTGATTTCCCTTTTTTGCCAACTTTCAATGCACAAGCGAATACTCAGTTGATAAGAATATTTAATCATGAATATACACATATATATACATATATATATGTAAATACATGTGTACATGGGTATGTCATAAGCTGTCGATTAGAATTGTATAATCTGATTGCTGGTATCAAAAAAATAAATTTACTTCAGGCTGCCGGCGCTCAAATACCCTTATTCCGTTCGATGTTGATGATATTTTATGTTAGGAACATACTGATGCTCATAATTGCCAAAATTGCGTAGGATAACGTGGAATCACAAAAACAGTTTTGTAAACAAAAACTAATTTTTCGGTTGGCAGAGTTCATTTCAACCCAAGTTATTAAATACTTAACAATGCAAGCAAGTACTATCGTATATTCAGTATAAAAAAAAATGTCCTATTTTATATGCGTTTTGAAAAAAGAAACCCAAAAATACGACTGACAATAAAGATTTGAAATATAAATTTCAATTATCCGACAACTATTAAATATAATTTAACACAGACGAATAATTCGTAGAGCAATATCAAACACGTAGTAAATAATTATTTCAGTGGTATTATTCAATTAAAACAGAACAGTTGAGATCCCTGGTTTAAACAGATCGATTTATTATTTGAGCTGTCATTGCAATTTCATTGATAAGCCATATAAAACGAGCTGATCTCAGGCCAAAGCTAAACAGTTGGAATTTAAAGTTGATCGCAATGGGATTGTCAAGCGTTCTTATACTGGGACTGGCCGTTTTTTGCCTGACATTGGAGAAAGTAAATGGGCGCTGTCAACTTTCATTTCAAGTGCCAGTCCCACAAGTAATTACCCATTTCGGATCAAAGCATTTGGTGGCAGAATTTACGCCGACACTACAACGAGATTATCAAGAAACTGTTGATCTGTATTGTGGAAATGGCTTTAGTTATTATTATACGTACGTAGAAAATACATATTTCGAGTGCAGAACGTCTTTAAATTTCTTTAAAATTCAGAGAAGGTGGATATAAAGAGGAAACAAAAGAAACTCACATAAAATTAAAGTGTACATCAACCGAAAATTTAGGGGTAGAAACAACTACAGGCGAAACATTCGAAATAGATAACATTGGCTGTTTGGGCAGCCAAGTGTCCAGCATGTACGAGAGTCGCACGGCAATGCCGGGCTGTGATGATTACATGACTCTCGTTGTTGGCCAGAACTTTGGCGAATTTGGATCATTAAAAAGCGTTGCCATGTGCTACGACATTTTGCAAGAGAAGCTCAAGCATGTCAGCTACACGGCGTATCCAAGCAAAGTGAAGGTTCTCGAACAGGTAAGCAGGTCGGGCAGAGCGATGGAAAGAGCAAAAAAAAAAAAAAAAATACAATTATTGACCCTAACGCGTCTAAATTTACAGACGCATGTTGGCCAGCTGAACGATTTGGGTCTGGACATCAATGTGGACTATACGAAGAGTATGTTCAAGTCAATTAGGTAAGCCACTGAAATCAATGTTGGTATACAATTTTGGGAATTGTTGGACACTTTGCAAGCGTTGTAGGAATATATTTTATACTTTCACATACTAGATCAAGTTTTTTTTACATTTCTTTCGACTTATCGACATTTAAAAATCGCAATTTTGAAAACAAAGCCCACAGATTTAGTATTTTTTTAGGTTGCATTCATTTATTCATATATATATATTCTTGATCGGTACGAACAACCGAGTCGATAAAGCTATGTTCGTCTGTCTGTTTGACTTCTTCTATGCAAACTAGTCAGATTTTAAGCTAACGTCATGCAATTTGTTATAGGCCCGACTTCTTATTGCAGGCAGTGGATATGTCGAAGTCGGCCGGATCGGACCACTTAATCATATAGCTGCGATATGAACAAACAATTATTTTTTGTTTGAAAAAACGTTTTTTTTTTGTTTGTATTTTTTTTTTTTTTTTAAGAAATTCGTGTTCTTTGTTGAAAAAAAAATCAGCAGCATCGAATAGTTATATTATATAGCCTTCTCTGGCAAGAATTTATTAAATATGTACCTGTGTAAGAAGATAGCAAACTATAGATATTTATCTGCAAGGGCATTTAATTTCAGCACCCCGAAAAAAAGCTTTCCGATGAATTTTTTTTTATTACAATTTAATATACAAAGCTATATCAACACAAATCGTTATGCAACTAAAGAATATACATACATATATAAATATATATATATATTTATTTATTAATTTTTACCCCTGCACACATTAAACATTTACTGAATTTATGAACGATCTGTGGCCTAGACGGATCACTTTAAAATTAATCCCTTCTCACACATATTCGCAGTACGACAGCCGTAAGTGAGGCAATCAGCAAGGACAAGCAATTGAAGGTCGTGTTCACCGAGGGCACTTTCGAATATACCAGCCTTATCCAGGATAAAGCCTTTGCCAGCGATCTGTTGGGATTCAATGAAATGCTGAGCATTGTCTGGCTGCGCGCCCTACGCACGGGCAACTGGCGACATCTGTTGAACGCACTTGAGGCCGCCAACCGCAATGCTAAGTTTGATGTTCGCATCGGTGTCTCCGGCATTGTTAGCATGCCCCAGCTGCAAGCCTGCAACGAGACCAGAGCACTGACCATCGAACTGGACTCGGGCGATACTCTATCCGTGCCGTCTCACATTTGGGCATATGTGCGTGCGTTGAAGCCAACTTTGAATGCCGCAGATGAGTTTGTTGTCGTGGCGCACAATTCGCCATTTGTAAGTGCTTATATTGAGAATGGAAAGAATCGAAGAATCTAAACAAATCTATATTTATATAAATTTATATAACTAGTTAACCAGCAATGGTCGCGACGGTCTATGCAAGAGCATGTGCAATGAGATATCGTGGCTGAGGAACAGTTTGTTTAACAAACTTAAGCATTATCCCATTTACGGCTTGGTTCAGTGTTGCCGCGTTGTGGATGTCCAAAGTAAATTGGACAATTTCGTTCAAATTGTGAAACCTACTCCAAAGACTGTGGAAGAAGAGATCGAAGGTTCTGGTAATGATTTATTTTTTGATATGATGCCAAGAATTGTTTAGAAACTTTTGGTAACACAGAATACTCCATATTTATGGGAGTATTTATTTTAATCAGTCAATTTTGTTGTCAATGCTAAAATAGAAATTGTAAAACTATTTTATTTATACTTTCTCAGAATGTTTTAAAGTAGCTTTACATCTTATTTCATTCTTATTCAAATATTCTTCCAGCATTCATTGTTACTTTCAAAAACAAATTCTCTAAAATAATCTAAGTTTTTACAATATTGTTAAAACTAACTTCAATTAAATAAAACTATATTAGTTCAAATAGGTTTGTATTTCAAATAATTGCAGTTTTGAGGACAATTTCAGTTTAACTTTTTCTAATTCATTAAAAACCAATCTAAAGAAAAAATTAGTCAATTTAAAACTTTTTTCTTGAGCAAAGCACAAAACACTGGGATTCTTAAAAAGATCTAAGAATGGGAATTTTGTGCTCAATTGCCGAGATTTTCACCTTTGTTGGTTTTTAAATCCGCTTGTACTTGATTGTAACACATTTTCTTAAACCTTTCCAAGTTTATAGCAGCTAGAGATAATTGAGTTAGACGAAAAGTTCCGCACGGATAATTTGTATGCCCTGAAAATATCATAGAAGAAAAGCAAGGGACCTCTGAGGTAGATTTTTTGTTTCGGCCTGAATGACGACTTTGAGTCATTTGGTGTGCTAAGCCATCGATTGTGCTGGCCAATTTGCTGTAACCGAAGGCGATTTAATTGACATAAGCCACAAAGTGAGCAGACAAACAGTGGGCCCCCTTTGCCACGGCCTGCCTGGGTGAAATTTATGATATTAGTTTCATTCAACCGAAAGCTGTTAGCGCTAAGTGAGCGAAAGCCTGTAAGGACAACAGACTGCTGTCAGCCATGAATTTGGCATGTGGCAAGCACTCTCAATTGTTTTTGGCCAACTGACAGGCAACTAATGCGTCAAACTCCACAATGCCACAGCACATCAAGCGACGACAAATAATTTATATGGTTTTTAATTAATTTTTCAAGTAACAGCGAATAGCGAAAACGAAGAAATAAACAAATAAATAAAAAAAAAGAGGAGAGCAGAAACCTTTCCGTTTTGCCTGTAGTCCTGCCGAATTGTTACAGTGTTTTTTGACATACATTCCTCTTGTTATTTCTATTTTTTCATATACCCTGTCTGGTCCCATTGAAATCGAGTAAGCGGGGGTATAACGGCTGTGGGCATATGTATGTGACAGACAGAAAGAAGCAAATTAGATTCCAAAATAAATATATATATAAGTATTGACTTGATCATGAGCATTAGCTTTCCATGCAGTTGCAAGAGCTAGGGACTTCAAATTAAAAATTAATAAAAATAAAAAATTAAAATTAAAAATATATATATATTGCCAAAATTTTCGTGGCATATTTTAGGGAGTATTTACACACATTTATAAGCATAATAAAGCCCCTAAAAATTCAAAGCCATAGGAACAAACAGAAATTGTGTTGTGTGCTACGACATTGCGGAGCTAAACACAGGGTATCCCTGGGCAATTCCAAGCTGAACACATTTACTTGGTTTTTTCTTAAACGGCGATCAGCATGTCAAATTTCTGTTATATTTTGTAAATTTTTTAAGTACAAATAAAAACTTTAATCAAAATGGTTTGCTATAACAATTAAATCGAAATTCTCATTTTATTTCAAGAATTTAATATAGTTAATTTTTCCATAAATTGTTCTGTTTAATTGCATACCTGGTAGATGTTACATGGCTCAAAGCTCAATAAATAGTTTTACCGCTTAATCGGTTAAGAAACGACAAAAAAAAAATGCTTACAAACGTTTTCACACATTTTCACTTTTACTGGTGGAATTTGCTAGATATCCGATTAAGGAAACACATATATATATATTTCGAATTTTTTGAAAAAGTTTATAGCCGAAATCATGATAAAAAAACGTCTGAAGAGTAAAGCTGTGAGTGATCAAAATGAAAGCCAGAGGTTTAGTTTAAGCTATGTTAGAGGATAGGGTATTTTTAGCATCGGTTAGTTGTTTAACGCATTTTTCTACTTTTTATTATTGCTTTGTTTGTCATTGTGCCGATTTTTCGTCATCCATTTTGGCCACGTTTTGTGCTGTCTTCTTGGTGCTTTGTTTTGTTCCGTTTGTTCGTTTGTTTTTTTGTTTGTTTATTTGTTTGTTTACTTTAATGCTTGATTTATGCGTCGCAGCTAAATGAGAAACCACTTAGGCAACGCGTCCTGTAGAATTCTGTTGCTGTCCTGACCCGGTTCCGGTTGTCGGCACTTGTGCATAATTTAAATGCCTCAAGTTTATGTTAGACTTGGTGGGGTGGCGGGGGAAGGGATGCCGCTTAATCAAATGTACTTGTAATTCCTATAATATAACTTTAACAATTTGTTTTGTTTTTTTTTTGTTCTTTGCGCTTGCAAAATCCATTGAATATCCATGCAGAGACAGACAGAGGAGAGAGAGGGAGTTGAGAGCGGGAGAGCCTGACTGTACGTTTGTATGCGTATGTGTGTGTATGTGTGTGTGTGTGTGTTAAACAAGGAGAGCAACTGTTTGGGGTCTGGGGCATCGACGTTTTACGACTTCATTTGGCGTTACGTGATATTGCAAATAATGAAAACCCGCCGCGGCAGCTAAAAAGCAACAGCGTAAAACCGTCGAACAGTAAGGAAAGGGGGTTAAGGAGCCGTTGCGTAAAGCCAGCTGGGATAGGGTATAAGGGGTGTATGCTTCCGGTCGTTGGTGTCGGGGTCGGTCGGATGTTGAGGCCGGTTAAAGGGAATTTAAGTAAAACATAAACGCAAACGGAAATAACCGAAAAAAAATTTAGCGATTTTTGGCACGCGAGTTTACACGCAGGTAACAACAACAGTGCTTTGTGTGCGTGTGTGTGTGTGTGTGTGTCTAGCACAGTGACACACTAACAGGCTGCATAACAACAACATCAACAAAAGCCAAAGAACAAACAAAACCGCGCACAAAGCGCTAAAGCAACATGAAAAAAATCAGAAAACAAGTGCATTAGTCGAAAGTGTCCGACTCAGTGATACCTGTAGCCTGTAACCATGAACTGAAAGATGTTTCGCTCGCAAATCAAACTATTAGAAAGTTTGACATTTCGATCCATGTCAACATATTTCTAGAAAGCAAAGCCAACTACAAAACAATTGAAAAGTGTTCCAAAGATATGGCAAAAAACAGCTTGGCCTTAATTTGATACTGGATAAAAAGAATATGGGGCAAGTTTTCGAGAAAAAAAATAAATATGGCTAAATACGACTTGATCCAGAATATATATGTAAATATATAGATATATATATATATATATATGTGATAGAAGATACCTCCTTCTGCCTGTTACATACGTATTCTCAAAAGCATTACACCTTTTTTTTTTTTAACCATGTCTGCCAAACCGGCAGGAAACTAAAAGCAGACACAGTGCTACTGGCAAAGCGGGGCGGACGAGGTGGGCAAAATTGCGGCGTGTAGGCGTGGCCAGCGTTGTGGGCAAACAAAAAAGCAGAAGCAGCAGCAGCAGCAGCACAACCAAATTGTGGAAAGAAGAAGCGAAAATACCAAAACGGGGGCGTTCACAAAGTGCGTGGGAGCTGCATAAACACAACTGAATGATACAAAACAAAAAAACAAAAACAAAAAACAAGACAGAACAGTTTCCTTGGGGTTGTCGACAATTCGATGCCCTTGCAGAAATGTAAAAGATGTGCGCTTTATGTGTTTGACAAATAAACATAATTCATTCATTTGTTTTATTTATTAATTTGACCGATTGTTGCTATTAAAAGGCCATATCAAATTGTAATTTAATGTTGATGATATTTAGCTATTTTGCAAGGTTTCAGGACTAGAGCTGAGCGAATAATTTGTATCGACTCGGCTGCTAATACTGAACAAGAATATCTGTACGCATTTTGCGCAAAAACCCTTTGCAAATGTATAAAATAAAATAAATATACTCTGCAAAAGTATAAAGTAACAACAAATGCATAAAATAAAATACATATACTCTGCAAAAATGTAAACTAACAAATAACTGTTATGAGATCAACTGCGGGTATTCTTGCAGTTTATTGGTTTGTTATCAAAAAAGGTTTTCGAACGCATTTAAATCAGGGGTATTCTTGCCGTCAGTTCAAATTTTAGCGTATTTACTAGGAATATTTTCTCAAAGTGGCTTTAACAGCAAAATGTTCGATATTCAATACATCGATTGGGGGCAATCAATTTAGTGCTGTAATTCAATTGAGAAATATTTGGCATTTTGGCACACAAAATTTGGTTAAATGTGAAAAAGGAATTGGCTTTTTAAAAAGTAATCAAGTGCATATAGCAGCGATTGATTACATATTTGTGTCTGAGGAAATACAAAAAATACATTTTGATAAAAACATTTTTACAAAAAATACAGTATTTCAATACAAAATTGAATAGATGAAAAGCATTAAAAACCACACATAAATCGCATACGCACAGACTGATCGATTTGTTATCGAAACCAAATATTGCAATTTTTGCACACTTGGAAGATATCTTGACAGATGATCGACTTTTAGCTAAAATGTTGCGATCTCAGTAAATTGAATGTTAACTTAAGAAGCATTTAGGTAGTTTCTCGATTTATTATCAATAATAGTTTCATCGAATTTATTTTATTTAATGAGTCGACGCCCGACTTATAGTGTATATTGATGTCCATCCAAATTCAGTAGCTTTTCAGTACAGTTGCGCAGTGTGGCGATAGTTTTTACTGCCGCATTGTTTGCCATTAGAATTGGATTTAGACTCGTCTACAAATTGCATCTGGCTAGAGTCACGGCCATCGTTAAGCGTTTGGTTCTGCTTTAGGAACAAACGTGAAACAGAAAAAAAAGAAAGAAAAAAGAAAATGGAAATCATTGGAATTTTGGCTACAGAGCACCTGGCACTGAGACCGGTGCTCGTAGCCCCCGTGGGCTACACAGTGCTCCACGTTCCCACTCCCACTATCCCCCCCCCCTCACTATGTTCGAAGTTCCCAGTTCCCGTCACGCCCGCAATGTAAAGCGGCGCGTGCTCAACTGCAGCACAACAACAACACACACACGCGCCACACACACACACACCTACAGAGAGTAGGTGAGCGCGATACGGGATTCATGATGTTTACTGTTTGCCCTCTTCTCTAGTGGGGGGTGAGTTTTCTTTTCGCTTTTCTTTTTTTTTTTCCCATTTTTTTCCTTTTTTTTTTTGTATTTTTTTTTTTTTTTTTGGTACATGTACCGCTATTTTCATTCGTATTCAGTTGAGAAAGGTATTAAACCGGAAAAACACGTTGCACATCGATGTATTCCCTGGCGACCGCCAATGCTCCCATGTCCAGCAACGGCTACGTCTCCAGCTTAAGCTACGGCTTCAGCTGCGGCACGTGTATTTACGTGAAGTCGTCGACGCGAATGGTGGCGGCATCCGTTGTGCCACCCAATTGACCAGGGCTGGGGGCGCGGGGGGAGGCCGTGAATGTTGGCCAGTTCAAGAAAGTCACCAAAATCAAATGAAATGGCAAGCGAGTTAGGCAACAGGCCCGAGGAGAAGTTAATTAAAAGTGAGGCCAGCGTAGAAATTAGTTAATTAATATTAAATTCAATTTGTAGGCGCTGAGCTGGACCGACAATTAGGTTATCAAATGAGCGCCTCGAGTCCAAGACACTCGTTCGCACGTGACACCATTAAAAAACCAAGTGAAACGTGCCACATGCCCCATGCACCAAGCCGCCACCACATTCCAAAGTCTCTCCAGGACCCCGCTGGGGGCATGTTTCAACGAAATCCATCAACTTATTGAGATTGGGCGAAGGCTAAACTTCATTTAAAACAAGGTATCATCATATAACAAAAAAAAAAAATAATAAATAAATAAAATAATTCATAATTTCAAAACATTCGCAAAAAACCAGATAAATAAATATTGAGACAGAAGCAAAAACAAATGTTAATAAATACAAACGAAATATTTTGGGAATTTTTATTAATATTTGGTTATTAAAATTAATTAGCCAGTACAGTAAATACAGAGAAAATTCAACAGCAACATTTTTATTAATGCAATAATAGTTTATTTATAGAAAATAAATGCACCAGACATGGCAAGCATTATAAGAAAAAGCATTCCAAATTTGTGGAATTTGGAATATTTGAATTTTATTTATATGTTTTCTTGAAACAATTATTTGAAATGTCTGACGAGTAACTTTGTACAAATTCAATTTAAAGAAAAATGCATCAAAATATACACATATAGTATATATTTTTTGTTTGTTGTATGCACCACATAGTTGTTGGCTATCGATCAACAATCAATCAAAGGACAAATTGCAACTGCATCGCCTTCTAATACATGTTATCTATACCCCCCTCACATACTTGCTGTGCTCTTCAAATATGCACATTTATCCAAGCCGCCTTAACCTGTGGTCTTGGCTATTTGTTTATTGCTTATCCCTATGGCAACACCTTTGGTTCTGCCTTTGCGTCTCTGCCTGCATCAATATGCACTCCCGGTATCTTAATTTCATTTACAATTCAGCTGGCCTACGTAAATTTTGCAATTTTACATACATTTTAGCATAATATTAAAGCTTGTGGCCCACTGGCAAAATTCCCAATTACTATCCATAACAAGAAATTGAAAATGATTTAAAGCTTAAGAAGTTTAAATACCCTATTGGAGTTATTCATTTTAAATACCTATATATTACATACTGTACTAAGATAAATGAAAAATAGTTCTGAAAATAAGAACCATATTTTTCTTATTTTTAATTAAACAAATATTAAAAAATAATAAAAAAAATTATAGGGATAAAAAATATTAAACTAAAACAAAATAAATAATATCTAAATATAACTAAAAAACAAACAATGAAAATAAAATAACAAACATATTCAACATATAAATCTAAAATAATATATAAACAAAGAGAGTTATAAATATAAAATAAACCAAAAATATTTTTAGCTTAAAATAAAGTTTAACAAAAACTCTCTTCAAATTTAGAACCAAAAATATTTTTAGCTTAAAATAAAGTTTAACAAAAACTCTCTTCAAATTTAGATCATTTAGTGACTACCCCACAAGCCAAGGGTATTTAAACTTAAATTGAATGAACCAACAATAGAAACCGCAAATAGTACCAGCTACGTTGCAAACGATTTTCATAAAATAACCAGCAAATAATGCATAAATGTATATGCATAACATTCGTATGTAGGCATGTCTAGGTAGTGAAATGTTTACAGCAATTTATAGCACTTATGTGGGTAGTGCAAGTAAGCTAGCCAGATTTTCAGATGTCCAGATGACCAGATGTCAGCGCTAGTGGGATGGGGCAATAGAACTTTGTCATGCCATTGCTGGCCACACACATAAAAGTGAAATGAAGTCCGATTACGATTCTTGTGGAAAATAACACTCGCAGGACGAATGCGAATGCGAATAGTTATATGTGATTTAAACAGTTGACAGTGAAAGTATTTTAAGCCCAGTTAAATTGTGGTTCAGAGTCACAACACTGCGAGCACATAATTGAGTTATGATAGTTACATTTGACGTGCAGTCAAATTGCATCGAGTTCAATGTGTATCCAACTTACGGCCGGTTCAGCATTGAACTAATGTCAATTCAATGATTGTGTACAATTGGTTTGAACGACTTAAGAGCGAATTTTTAAAATGGCTTATAGCACCCTTGGTAATTGATGCCCAAATTTGCCAACAGAGTCAACTTAAGACTAGTCGAATATTGTTTTAAAATAAACTTATAGTTTAAGAAAGAGCGAATAGTCCTGCATAGTCATATTTAATGCACAAATGGGCAAAAAGGCCAAATAAAATTAGGTCAAGAATATCCTAAATGAACTAGTTCCAGAACTGGTTTCTGAGTGCTTCAGATGCAAAGTTGCCTAGGTGATTGATTCTTTAAATTGACATTAGGCCCAGTTTTGGTCGAATGACTTTTTTGAGCATAATACCTAACGTTTTAGAACAAGTTCGACATTTATTCCAATGTACAAAACTAACATATTATACAAAGGTTTGTCCTTGCCTACAAATTATTAGATAAATTAAAAGATATGTTGTTTTTTGTTAAAAAGAAAATGGGTTTATGAGGCATATTAAGAGTATTTCGTGTTCGAATTATCTGTTGGAATCTCTTTACCTTTTGTAATTGCAATTTTTTTTATTTTGGAGCTTGAAAATAGGCCTGAGCAATGGCTTTGCCTTGCAGCCGGCAAAAAACTTGTGATGGACAACAGCAGCAACAACAACAATAACAGGAACTGCTACAAGTCACAGTTGCAGTGTATATATATATATACATATATATATTTTGTGTGTGTGTGTTGTTGTGTGTGCATTATTTAGTTTTTGTGCCATTTACGAGGAGAAAAAAATAAACAAAATACTTTGCTGCTTGAGTTTGTTCACTTGTGTTTTGTTTGCAGTTGTTGTTGCTATCGTTGTTGTTGTTATTGCAATGAATATTTGTTGTTCAATTTTATTGCAAAAGTAAAGCGTGCGGACTTTGCTGCTTCGTTTGAAAATGCACCGGGATAATCAAAGGGATTTTCGCCGCATGCACACGAAACGATGTCCTGCGTGTGTGTGAGCCAGTGCGCATTGTTGTGTGTGCATACAAACACACACACACACACACGCATATATGCACCTGCATGTCTTTGTATTTACTTTACACAGCCATCCAATAGCGTCATAAATATTTTAGTTTCATTTCAAACGTTGAATTGGAAATTTTAAAAAAGAAAATGCAACACTTTTAACAAAATAAATAAAAAGTTAAGAAAATATATTCACATTTCCTTAAAAAATTATACAGTAAATAAGTAACGTAAAAAAAAAAGAATAATAATAGTTAAAAACATTTTGCTTGTGATATCTTTTATATACAAGAATTTTCCATTGGGATCTGCTCAAAACAGTTATAGTTTCGTATTAAACTATCCTGATAAGATATTAATTGTTTATTTAATTTTGTTTCTATGTTTTGCAACAGAATATTTGTAAAATCCCTTCAGGTTCAAAATTGTGTATCAAGTCCGATAATAACTGTGCTTTGTTTGTTTAATAGTTGATTACAATAAAATATATTTTGAAAAAAGTATATTTAGGACCAGAAATTAAAAAGAGAACAGTCCGTATAGGACACAAGACTAACTGATGAATAGTTTAAAAATCATGTCAGCTTTGTTTGTTCAAATTAAAAACAATTAATTGATACATATGTAACCACAGATTTAGACTGGGCCACAATAAACGAGTTTAAAAGGTATTTGAAAATAAATCAAGTATGTTAAATAAAGCAATAGATTCTTAATTTACAAACAATTTGTTTCAATTTCATTTACGAGCTGAACCACAGGGCAACGTCTTGGCCCTGCACAGGCGGCATTTGGGCCAAAAAACAACACAGAGCTTATTGCCTGGTGGAGGAAAAAAAAAACCCAAAACAGTTCAAAATTTGTTTACCTGTTTGGGTGCATGTGTTATGTGTTAGGGTGTGTATGGAATTGTTGTAAACTTTTGCATTGTGTGCATTGATTCAATATTTATTTGGTATTTTGACTATTTTTCGCATTGTGTGTTTGTTGTTTTTATTGCAATTGCTGTTGTTGTTGTTGTTATTATTCCTGCTCGCCTGGAAAAGTTTATTTTATATCCGACCTTTCGCTCTTTGTGCTCTTTAATTACCCTCAAAGCTGCAATTATGTATATTTGCCAAATAAAATGTTGTGCAAACATTCTGTTTATTTTCAATAATATTTTAACAAAATATTTCATTAAATTATATATCGAAGGTTGTATTAATATAGCTTGACTTTTTATGTATACTCTTTAATGGAAAGAAGTAATTTGTATATATGTACTTGTGAAGAATGTAAGTATTTCATTTATATGTTAACTTCCGTTAGTTGTTTCCTTTCTGAACCTTTCTAACCGAACTGAAATACTTATCATTTTAAAACGATAAAATTAAATTATTAAGTCTGTCTATATGTCATATAAAGAAAATATGTATATTTAAAGCATTTAACAGCTTTCTGTTAATCCACATCCCCCAGCGAAAAATCGGGTAAACATGTTTTAAAGCTGTACAGAATATGTTTATTGTTTTGCATTTCAGAAACTTAAAAAAAAGGAATTAACTGCCCCAATTGGAAAATGTGTGATAAGCAGGGTTAAAATTGTAAGAAAATCCGGCTAATACTAGCCGCTTATATGATAAAACGACAGCTTAAAATAATCTATGTTAAGCATTAGATTGTTATAAAGAATGCATTTTTCGATGTTGAACTGAGAGATACCCTAAAATAGAGCGTACCATTTGTAGCTCAAGTTCATTGAATATAATTAAGCAAGGGTATTTGTTATTCGTTACATTGCAGCTAAAGCGTTTTTGAATGCTGTGCCGAATATTTTGTATATTATTTAAAGCGGGCGCACGCTACGTATGAGTAACCTGTAAAACGCATTTGATTATTGTGCATGTTAAATGTGCACTTTAGTATTTATGCATTTATGCATACATTTAGACTGTTGTTGTTTCTGCTGCTGCTGCTGCTATTGCTGCTGCCGCTGCTGCTGTTGCAACTTAAGTGCATAAATAAACACATTTTAATTAAATTAAAATAAAATGCATATCGCATGCATTTATTATCGATATCCACATCCGACAGCCCCCGACATCCGACGATGAGCTGTATGCCATTTTACAATACATAAATTTATGTCATGTGCGCTGCCTACTTTTCGACCCCCCCCCCCTATGCCACACCCCTGGGAAAGGATTGCCTTGGCTTTAGTTTTCAAATCGAATTAGACCCAAGGGCCAAATTGTGCAACATTTTCGATTTCGATGGCATGAAAAGTACATCGCTTGGGGACAAGTTGAACTCATTTACTCGTTACGTTGGTCAGAGTTAGGATCAGTTTACCCTCGAGTGCAGCTGCAGCATGCCATCCAACTAATATGCGTGCCCATCACAGCCTCAGCTTTAATCAAGCAATCGATTCGATCAGCCTTAATGAATCCAAAGGCAAATTATTGCAACACATTGCTGCACATATCAAAGGTTCATGGGAATTACATGCATCTAAATATTTTATCTCAGTCTCTAGGTCAAAGGTCATCACAGCATTATCAAAGGCGCCATCGACTTGTGTGTGACAACTTCTCAAATGAGACAAAACTATGGCAACTAACTCGACTTCTTCTAATCTTTCTCAAATCCATAGTAATTAATCTTTTCAAACTTTCAACTTTCACCAACTTTGTTAATAGTTCTTTTTCTAGCTTAATTATGCAGCCTTATTTGTTTCATATTTGGTATTCAAACTTTTGTGGTTTCAGTGGGTAAATTCCTTTCTAACCCTTTTTACTAGTCGACAGATAGGAAAAACAATTTTGAATTTATATTTTTTAACTTTATAAAAACCTAAATATTTTAAAATACATTTCGTAGATATGTTCAATGCTGATACTGATCACACCTTAAATTATGCCCACGTGGAAAAAATTAATATACACATAAAATTTCCGAATCTATCGTAAATGATTCAAACTAAACTGTTTCTCAAAATGCATATCTTTTTGTAAAAATGTCGTCATGTGGAAATTTTCATGGAATTTTTGTTTAAACTATTTTAAATTATTATTACTTACACTTATTATTATTTACTATTATTAAAGTTGCTAAATATAATTTAAAATCTATTGCTGGTAAAACCAATTCAAAATATTTTGAAAAATTTTTAATTTCAAATTTCAAAATATATTAAAAATCAATGACTAGTATAACAATTCGTACTTAAAGAACACACACTTTTTAAAACCGATTCGGATATGGTTCATAAAAATAATTATAAGAAAACCTTGCATTGCACAATAGATTATTTATAGATAATATCAATTATAGATAAAATATTAAATTAAAATTTTCACCGGCTTTTTTTTTTAGCTTACCTGAATCAGCGCACTTGAATCAATGGGTTTTTGAAAATTTGCTAAATTATATTGATGGGTTTGTTTATCGGTTTTTTATATTTATTTTATTTATTTATTTTTTTGTTTTTGTTAGCTTCTTCGCGATTCCGATTGGGTTTTTTTAAATTGAATTTCTTTATCAATAGCACACACAAACACTCAGCACGTAGAAGTGGCCGATGGTATTATCAAAGGGATATTCATAACTGATATTTAACCTTAGCTCGGTTGGGACACAGCTCGTGTGATTGAAACAAAAACAAAAAATTCAAAAAAAAGGGCGCGAAATGATCCCAGAAAAAAAAAACAATTCATAGAATTCACGACGCTGTTTCAATAATCACAACAAACAAGAAGCACGCGGAACGCGGGTAAAAAAAAAATAAATATTTTCAAATAGTATAGCTAAAGAAAATACACACACGCAAGGACCGTAACGTGAATTGACGACGATATCGTCGCTGCCCGGCTCATTGGGTCACTGAAGCAGCCAGTTGCACTGCCAGTTTGTTGGACCTGCTACACTACGAACGAGCAGACACACCACACACACTCGCGGACACAGACGCGCGCTGGCGCACGCACACACACAGTGACGCGGTAGAGAGAAGCGGACACGTTGCCCGCTGCAAATACCGACACTGACTGCATTCGCCAATGTTTTGGCTGGCGAATTTAAGACGCACACACGCACCGCACGGGCACGAGCACGAGCACGAGCAGAGGACGCCGCAGGACGAGCAACGAGCCAAGGCGACACGACCAACGACAACCGACCATCGACAACCGACCGACGACGACGACGACGACGACAACGACGACGACGCCGACGTCGACGACGACAACAACGCACGAACAACCGACAGCTGTTTTGTCCCCATGGTCCCCCACGCCGTGCCGGCGCTCTGCGCATGACCTGTGAGCAGCAGGACGAAGATGCGGCCAACAAGCCACAAAATTGGCGCGCAATTTCAATTAGTTGATGTCCTGTCTTCTATCGCCTGTCTCTCGTCTTCTTCTTCTTCATTCACCTCTCATCGTCGCGTCTCGTCGCGTCTCGTCTCGTTTCGTCTCGGCTGGCCATCAATTGCTTAACGCCAGTCGCCGGTCGCTGCCTCCAACTCAACTGCATCTCCAACGCCTGCTCCTGCTGCCTCCTTCGCCTTCGCCTTCGCCATCGCCTTCGCCTTCGGCCTTGCCCCCTCATTAGTTCGATGCTGAAGTTCACGGACTGGCGCTCTGTTTAATTTGGCGTTCAAAGTGCCCACGTCCGGCCACTCGTTTGGGGGCTAACAAAAAACAACAACAACAACAAGTCAGAACGTTGCAGTCGGGTCTAACCGACCGCGCCATACTCGTTCACAGTGTAAAGTCTTGAGCCTGGAACCTACCATTTAGTTTTCGATGTGACGAAATTCAAGTCAAGTTATCGAATTACCTAACCTATCTAATAAGAAATTCAAAAAAAAATTCGAAAAAAAAAGTTTTCAATTAGGCCGATAGCGCCATCTATTGATAAACTTAAGAACTATTATTATTATTATTATAATTCTTGATTGATTGCCAAATTCAGCTGTTAGGTAGCGATATAATCAGATATATGGATTAAATCGAATTGCCACGCCCCCAGTGGGCGCAGCCGAAAAAGCTTAACTGTTTATCTGACGCGGGTATACACAAGTATATATACCAAGTTTCAATTCTCTAGCATCAATAGCGGCGAAAATATTCCGTTCATACGGACAGACGGACAGCAAACCCAATATACTCCTTTAATTTTGTGAACGAGTATAAAAGTCTGATCACGGACCAACACTTAATGGACTCACCCAAAGTGTTGTCTGAGGCGACTCTTCAAATTGCCCGCTGCTCGAATATATTGAGTGCCCCAAAGCGAACTTTGCCAAAATACATAAACATTTGCAGTTCTGTTTTTATTGGGGGCATAGGCATTGTCATTTTATCAATCCATCAAGCGAAACTGAAAAGCAATCAACAAAAATTGTTTATTAATAAAGAAGCTTAATCTAAATTCTGATTTGCTCATCAAAAGTCAAAAATATTTGTTTAGCAAATACTTTTTTTTTTAAATTGGGTGTAAAATCAATCTTAATTGTATAATTAACCATTTATGTTGGATGAATTAAATCGAATGACTTCTTACAACAATTTTGTAATTGAAATAAGTTCAAACTGTTTCAATTGAAAGTACCACGTTTATTGAATTGGAATTGTTTTTTAGACTTCTAAATATACATGGTATATTGTGATAATAAAATACTTTTTGGCAATAGCTTAGTTAAATTGAATTTTCCCTTATGTTTTTAATCTGATCGACTAAGCAAAGTCTGTAAATTTTTTTTAATTTAAGTGCCATTTAAAAAATGCGATACAAATTGTGACTTTCAGCAGGTTCTAAAAGATCTCACAGAATATAAAAGCTAGAGATAACATATGCTCGCCTGTAAGTTCTTGTTTCTATATACAGCTCCAATTAATTACATGTCTATATTAACTTTTTCCACGGTTGCCACAATTGAACAGAAGGAAAATAAAAAAATTTTTAAGATGAAAAAAAAGAAGAAATTAATCCCTGCAACGAGGCGTTGACACGCTTTTAGTTCTGTTCGACGTCAATGTTTGATTAAGAACACGGCTCCACAAGGATACACTGTCTGATGCACTCAATGCCGAGTTCGAATAATGAAAAATTGCGACTGATAGCGTTAGCTGTGCGGAGGGTGGGGCGGGGGCGTGGCCGGTGCTAAAGAAGTCGCGAGTGGGTTAAAACAACAGACAAACTGGCAGGCAACAGGCAAAAACAACAACAAAAAACAACAACAATAGCAATGCGCGCGCCTACGATTGCCTTTCAGCTGGAGTGGTTAGCTCTCGGTTGGGTCATTGACAAGAATGGCGGGGCCGAAAGGGGCCTAGGGGACGGGGCAAATATAAGCTGAAACAAAGGAGTCACTGTGACTACCACAATGACGAGGAGGCAACTGCAAAACACACAACAAAAAGGCGAACAACGCGCACAATAGAACGCTACTCCAAAGCCAAAGCCAGCAGTACCCTTCGTCCTTCCAGGCCCCTAGCCACCACAGTGCCCCGCCGAGAGCCACCCACATGGTGTGAAATGTGGCATTAAAATAAAGGAACACTCTAATAAGGCTGCCTTTTGTTATCGATGAAAAAAAAACAATAAAATAAAAGAGGAAGAAAGAGAAACTGTCACAACTGCAACCGAGGCACCTTTCAGGCTCAAGAGCAGCCAGCGGTGGAGCCGAACAGCGCCAAGTGTGAAGAAAGAAAAGAAAAAAAACAAAACGCAGAAAAAAAAAAGAGTAATTTCCGGCCAAATTGTGAACGAAGCTTTTTTAATATCATCTGGCAGATGCGATTCATCAGGAAACTAGAAAAACTACTGCCAGAGCACGCAGACAGTCGCCCAGCCAGGCATTTGCTAACGTCACGGACTGGAACAGAACTGATTACCATACACTGTGAGAAAAGTCGCGCTATAACTAAATAATCCAAGTGCGACCGGAATGGAATGCGAACGGTTTGATTTTTTAAATTTCGAAAATATTTCGCTCTTGAATAACCTTAAATAAAGTATGAATTATTATTGAATTCATATTCGATTAATAAGGTTGCATAAAATAATTAGCATTAATATATATAATTTTAGTTTAATATTTAGACATTTCTGTATTTATTAAGAATTTTTTCTCATGTAAAAAATTTTCACGTTATCCGAATTTTTACAACGGATTTTGTGTTTACATTTTTTATTAAAAATTCTAAAATTAATTTAAATACAAACTGTTTTTTCTTTCTCCAAGTGTACGTTTTGCAAATCTATTGCTTAAAAATTGATATTACTTGCACGCACAATGACGCAGGAACTTAATATTTAAAAAGAATATCTGGCAGATAAATAATTTATGATGCTTAATAAACTATAATTTATGATTTCAATGCTATTACAAAAATATAAAATCTATTTATATTTTATTTATGCCATACCTGTGCATATCTGTGTGGAGGTATATGATAAAGGCATACTAGTATATATTGCCTGTCTCCTTCTGTGCGTTATGTTTAAAAATGTATCGAGTTTGATCAAATGTTTTCAAACATAACTCTTACGAATGTGATCAATTTTATGAGGAATAAATAAATGGATGTGAAAAACATCAAGTACAGCTCGATTTATCAGTAGAAACTCTTTAAAGCTGTATACACAATACATGCAGGGCAAAAGCTTAAACAGTTAATTAGTTATCGATATGTTATCGACAATGTTGAATTAGCACACTGCGCTGAATGGCAACAACAAAGGGAACAATGACAATGGTTGACTAACAACCAAATTGCGGCTCAATGCGGCTTATGACCACGCCCACTGCACTGACAATACAAATAACTAACACCACACACACACACTCACACACACACTCACACACAGGCACAAACATGGACTGAGGTATGCCAATATTTCAATAACATTGATGGGGCCAACGTTGATTAGGGCAAGAAAGGGTGGAGAGAGCGGGAGCGGGCGATGAGAGAAGTAGTCAACAATCAAATGTTAAAGCAAAGTGCAAGTGATTGCAACTATAACATTAGAAGCGCAGTGTTAATGTTAATGTGTGTGTGTGTGTGTGTGTGTGTGACTAGGTGTTCGTGTGAATGCCCATAATACTATTTATGTGTCTATGTTTGTGAGCCAGCTGGTATTTGCTCCGGCTCAATTTAGTGCATAGAAGTGAATTTGGAAAATTTGGAAATTTTAAGAACTTGCAAAAAACCACCACAATCAATTAATCAGTAAGGGATAATTTTTTTTTCTTTTTTTACCAGAAAATTCCAAAAGTCTTATTTTAAATAAATATTTTAAATGCAGAGTCAATCTAACGGTTAAATCATGACCAAAGTGCTCGCAATTAAATTTTAAATTTAAATCGGTTAAGTTTTGGCAATGTTATAGAAGTTTTAAATATATAAGGATTAAAACACCAATAATAATTTTGTAAGCAACTTCTAAGGCTTCTATGATCTAAGGATAAGATAACATTACATTTATATACTAGCCTGGCATAATTTTTAGCATGAAATGTAGCCAACAAAGATACCATATTTGTCCATGGAACGCTGGAATGAAACACTAAGTCGAACTGAGCACTTAAACATCATTACAAGTTGCTTTACTTATGCAGAGTTTTCTACATCAATTCACGATTAAGTTGCTAATCAAGTTTAAGCACAACTGGCATTAAAATCGACCAATGGAACGCTGGAATGAAACGCTTTATTGATTTCAAGCATATATAAATGAACTAAAAGCACATCTGACAAATGTTGAGCACCTAATTAAAACTAAATTTGTTAATGAAACGCTGGAATGGAACCCTAAACGAATGGAATTTTGTAAACAACAGCACAAATTCGTCTACACAATTTTCGAAAATGGCATTTGACCTTTCGAAAGTGCTGCCAACTTGTCAAAAACACGCACAGAGCTGTCAATCAATCGCTGCGAAAGAGATGCAGCGTTTTATATTTTAAAGGTTATTTGAGCTGACGATGCCGAAATAAGGTAATATGGTCAACTCTTATGGCAGTCAATTATATGGCCAACATATAAAATGAATTTGAGACACATTTAAAAGGGGTTTAAAGGCACACAAGCAAATCGAAGGTAAAATCAAACTCGAATTGAATTTATCTTAAACGACTTGAAAATCTTTGGTTGCTTACTTTAAAAACATAACGTTGTGCTTATGAATATGTGTGTGTGGTGTGTATAAGTGTGTGTGCTGGTGTGCATTTTAATCCCAATAGCTACATAGATGACGACGTCTGCTGTCGCTGTCTGACTCGGCACAAAATGCGCCTTAATACGCTTCAAAATTACATTTTATTAACGCACGCACACACACACACACACACATGCACACACTCACACACACACACACACACATGCACACACTCACACACACACACACACAGGAAGGCACACACAGGCACGAATCCACTCAGACACTTGTCGTGCAGTTGGCAACACTTTCACTAGCCCCGCACACATTTTTCCCCGTCTTTCTCTCGCCCTCTCTCTCTCTCTAACTCTCTCTAACACTCGCTAAACATTTATTTTGCTTGTTATTTCTTTGCCTGCTTCCCAGCATTTTATTGCGATTTAAATTCTCATTATCTCGCTCGCTTTTGGTGTGTGTGTGTGTGTAATGTGTGTGTGTGTGTGTGTGTGTGTATGTGTGTGTGTATGTGTGTGTGTGTGTGTGTGTGTATGTGTATGTGTGTGTGTGTGTAAGTATGTGTGTGTAAGTATGTGTGTGTAAGTATGTGTGTGTGTATGTGTGTGTTTGTGTGTGTGTGAAGTTCAGTGGGGTTTTGGTATAGCTCTTGCACAACTTTTGCCACCTAATGATAAGTTATCTAATCTGCTAGCGTCTCTGTGAAAGATAACAACTGTGAGAAATTTTCGCAAAATAATTTAATTATTAGTGCAGCTGAAAAAAAAAACAAAAAATAAAGCAAATAACCTAAAAAAAAAAAATAGAAAGAAAAGTTAACTTTGCCAAAATTGAAATACCCTTGCAGCAATGAAGAAAATAAATGCTATATTTCTATAGTCTACTGTTTTCTGACACAAAAGCTAATTTTTTTATGCAAAAATAATTCTTTGAGCGATTGTTCCAATGGAAGCTAAATGAAATATAGATCCGATGTTGGTAATATTTTGCCAATATGTTAGACGCATGGTGACATTCTCAATTGCCAAGTTTTCATAAGGATATCTCGATAAACAAAAAAGTTGCTTATACAAATATTTTTCGAGCGATCGTTCATATAGCAGATATATGATATACTGATTGGAACCGGCCGGCCTTGACATATGTACTTAAACTAAAATAATGGTGTATATAGGTGTATGGTGTATATAGAAAAAAAATGCATTTTCTAGATTCAGAAACGGCTCCTTCATGGCAAAATTATAATACCCCCTGCAAGGGTATAAGATTGGCAAAAGTAAAATTGAATAAGGAAAAAATAATTCTCAACCAGCGGCATTATCTTTTGTTCATTGGCATCCTTTTGTTGCACCTACCGTTGCTGCAAGTGCTGCTGCTGCGACTGCTGTTGGTGCGGCAACTGCTGCTGCAGCTGCTGCCAACGTCATTAAAAATTTCGCATATAATAGTTGCACTTGTTGTTGTTGCTGCTCTTGTAGTCGCACTTATTATACTCTGTTCCCAAAGCAGCAAAAAAGTATACTGGTTTTGTCTAAAGAAATGCATTTTTTTTTTTGTTAGCTACTAGCTCTCAACTTTGAGTTTATGTGCTCGTGTATTTTTAAGATCTTCTAGTCTCTATCACTAACAGTTTAAAAGTCACTGTACAGTCACAGTTTTAGGGTCACAAAAACCGGGTTTTCTTTCAACTGATGACATCTTGGAAAATATTATCAATAATTTGCTTGCCACTTCTACTTTCGAGCCCTGTCAAATCGCCGCTTCGTATCTCCAACAGTTTTTATATCATTGTAAAATCACAGTTTTCGATCACTGATCACTTTCCAAATGAAGCAAGCAACATTTTTGGGTAAATCAAAAGAGCTCTATTACTGCAACAGTTTTTTAAAAATTCTCTTTGCACTGGGAAGAGAGTATGGCGGCGTCGGGCGACTTTGACGGCAGCATTTCTTCACTTGTTGTAGTTGTTGTTGGTGTTATCGCATTACGTAATAGTTTCAAGCGCCGTCTGCCATGCGCTAATTAATGACGTAAAATATTTGTACTTCATCATCATCGTCGTCAGGAGGCAGCTGGCAAGAACCAGGAGCCAGGCTCCATAATAACAGACATTGCCCCGACACCGGCCCCACCCCACAACGAATTCACCCACCACATTTTTGCATGTCGTCAATTATGGAAACTTTTTAGCACGCTCTCAATTTAAACGTGTGTGTGTGTGTATGTGTGTGCGAGTGTGTGTGTGTGTCTTAGCTGGCAGACAGCTCGTTAGCTGTTGCCCAGCCAATGCTCAACAAGTAGGCAACGCCGGGCAGCACACAGGGCGCATACTTGATCTTAGCTAAGGCTTAGCTAAGCATACCCTAAGAAAATGCATTTTAATTTCCATAAGAAATATGTAACACATTTAATGAGGTTACGTCTAGCTCATTACGTACTTATATGTATATATTATATACGTATTTGGAAAATTCCAAAAAAGAAAAAAAAAAAAAAAGAAATAAATAAATAAAATGATCTGATCTTATATTATACTAAAGCACTCCTTATTATTTATGGCAGTACTGAATATACATTTCTATAAATGTAGAATTAATAGAGAACAGTGAATGATTAAACTTATATCTAACATGAAAATCTGTTCAGTTTTGGCCAAGCTGTGTTAGTTAAAAATTTTTAATTTTTAGCTTGAATTTTTACCAAAAAATGAAATTATAAATATGAAAAAAAAAATTGTATTCCTTATAATTGCATAATTTCGAGATGTATAATTAAAAAAAAAATAAGAAAAAAAAACCATGATAAAAATGCTAGCGAATATAAAAATCGGTTCTGTTTTGGCTAAGCCATGCCAGTTTGAAGATTATATTATTTTTGATATTACAGGGTATATCATCTGCGGCAACCCGAAAACCGACAGTTTTCGTCCTCGCTCTTTTGGCACGTGTGAAAATTGTCATTTTGTTCATTCTTTGGCCACTTCAGCATTTTCATCTCTGCTCTTCTTCTTTCATTTCGGTTTTTTTTTTTTCCAGCTAATCACCGAGTGCCAGTGAAATTTGCGTGCTTCATAGTTAATACCTCTGATCCCATAAGCTGGGGAAGTGATAGGCGTCGCGGCTCGCATGGGTTTTGGGGATTACTTTCGCTGAGCCAAATGATGTTGTCCCTTCAACTTAGATTGTTGGCACAGCTCGTAAATGTGAAAGGAATTTTGCTAGAAGCTACTCAAAAAAAAAAATACAAAAAAAAACAACAACAAAATACGAGAAAAAAAATGCAGTCAGCAAATAAAGTAACTGAAAGCTTGATATGAGCCAATGTATGTATATATCATGAAAATATATAACTTTAAAAATTAAATGGATATGCATTTTACATTAATCACATCATATTCAATATCTCGTCAGGCAGTACAGGCTAATTTTTTATACAAAAATATTGTTTTTGTTATTTAATATCATAAAACTTAGGCTTAAATGCTAGTTGTGCCAATATAATAAAAGCCAAATAATCCTAGTTAAAGTCAAAGTCATATTTAATGCCAAAATGAAAATACCCTTCAAGACATATAGAAGCTGAAGGCTAAAATACATATAGTAAACCGAATTTTCAGACTCAATTTATAAGCGATTGTTCCTATTAAAGGTACACTATATAGTATGTTCGATATTGCTATACATTTACTGATATGTTACGAGCATGTCGAGTTTGATTAAAATATCTTGTATTTAACGTTTATATAGAAACTAGATATATGATAAAAAATGTAGAGTAATACAAGGCTCTAACTTCTTAATAAATGGATATTCTTTAAAAGATTTACGTTAAACCAAACACAATCTAGTTGCAAGTTGAGTAATTCTGAATCAACATTTTTAAAGAGCTTTCAACGTTGCGAATATAAGTTTGGTATTGTGGCCAGTAGGTGGTAGGTGAAGTCTGGGTTGGTGTTGCTGCCTGATGCTACAGTTGAGCAGTTGCCCAGGTATATACATATATATGACGGCAAAACATAACTGTGATGTTGCGGCTCTGTGGCGCAACCGCAGTTATGTGGCAAGTAAACGTAATCATAAATGTAGCTGTTTGCCATATTAACTTGTATAATTGTGTAGAATGAATGTATATATAAGTATATGTGCGTGTGTGTGTGTGTGTGTGTGTGTGTGTGTGTGTGTGTGTGTGTGTGTGTGTGTGTGTGTGTGCCTTAACTATAACAGCCGCATTGAAGCAGAAGCCAAAGGCAAAGCTGAAGCCAAATCACCATCAGATGAAATCATTTCACACTTTTGCTGTTTACTTAAGCGTAAGTCAACTTTATGAATGTTCAGCTCTGCCAGCAGCAAAGGCACTAAGACAAATACCAAATGTACTTACCCTACACACACACACACACACAGACACACACATACATACCGCACACACACACACAGCAGCAGCAGCAACAGCAGCAAGTGCACGTACCAAAGTCACAAAATTGCAATAATTTTTGAGTAAAATTCGTCCTCGAAAACCGCAACGAACGACAATTTTGGCATTTTCACACTTTATGCGGCAACGAGTTTGGCGGTGAAAATGGGGCATAGTGTGTGTGTGTGTGTGTGGGGGGGTGTGTGGGGCACTCCGGGTTAGCGTTGAGAGATTAAAGCAGGCATATCAGTTAGGCAAGGCATAGCTGCATTGCTATGGCTTGTGCAATATGTATTGCGCAATATGCTTGGAATGTGACTATCAAAGATTTGCACATGAATGATTTGACTTTCAAATACTTAGAGAGCGGCAAATCGGCAAAGTGGGAGATAGAGAAGAGATGCAGGAGATTGCGCAATAAGGCTGGTTAAAAACAAAAGTAATCGAAGCAGGCAAGGACAAGCAATAGGATCATTTGGAATTGCCTAACAACTTGAAAACTTGTTGAAGTCCAAAGGCAAAGTTCTTCAGAAAATGTTTGAGAAAAAGCCGCAATGAAACAATAAAAACTAAATAAATAATAAGAAAAAAATATATATAGAGAGATATTATAAAATAAAATGAAAAAAAAACTGGTACAACTAGTAGAAAGAAAGAAAAATAGTAAAAACGTTGCAATCGAGTGCAAACGACTGCGCAATACTCTGTTCACAGTATAAAATTAAATTTTAACAGTCGAAAAGTCGTATTAATAAATCTTGTTATCTCTTCTTTAAGGCTTAACTGTAGGAAATAGCAAATTTTGCGATTTGCGGTCAAACCCAATACTCTTTCTTCACTTTCTGAACAGAACATAACAAATCCAAAAAATCTTTAAGAATATGCAAAAAAAAACAAGTGAGTACGTTGCAGTCGGGTGTAACCGACAGCGGATTACTCGTTCACAGTGTAATAACAAATAAAACATGTACTTTAGCACTATCGTGTATTAATAATAATAAAAATATACAAGTATAAAATACCAAAAAAAAAAAGCGCGATCACAACTGTCACCTTAACAGCGTGTTAGTCATCATCGACACAGTTATCTAATAACAGAAGTCATATGCACCATATGTTAAAATATTTTTTTTTTATGTTCTGTTATATGGGATAACAGTATGTTAATGTTAAGGGTTTTAAGTAAAGTATCAAATATATGTATATTTATGTGTGTATGTATATATACTTGGCAGAGAATGCGAATAATTAAAAATAATAATTTTAGCTGCAATTTGTACTGCATTACTAGTTGGTCACGTTGTCGCAAAACTCAACTCAAGTTTATGCATATAGTTTGAAAAGTGAGGGAGACATATAGATTTAATCGAATTGCCACGCCCTCATTGGGCGCATCTCGAAACCCGTAACACTTTATCTGACGAGGGTATACACGAGTATATATCCACAATTTCAAGTCTCTAACTTCAATACCGGCGAAAAAAATTGCGTTCATACGGAAGGACGGACAGCATGACAGACATTGCACAAACCCAATATACTAGTTTCACTTCGTGAACGAGTATACACACGCACACACACACACCGTGAACTTTGCCTAACCTCAAATCACTCAACAGTTTTTGGCTTTGCGGTAAAAGAAAGCAAGGCAAACTATACAAATAGAAAGCAAACTCATCATAACTAAGTACATATACATATATATATATATATATAAATATATGTATGTGTGTGTGCGTGTGTGCGAACAGGTGTACACACACACGCACACACAAGCAGACATGCACATAACAAATGCCTTTTGCTAATCAAATCGACCGCCAAAAATTGTTGATATTGTTCGGTAAAACGACTTAGAGATGGGTTGTTTGGGTTTTTCTATTTATACCCTTTCACAGGGTATAAGAATAATGTAACGAAATGTGCAACGCATACAACTAGACAACGTCGACTGAATAAAATATATATAATTTAATATATATATATATATATATATATATATATATATATATATATATATATATATATACCAATTTAGCAATTACGAATTATTTTTACATTTTTTTGAACATATCAAACTTGGAATACTATTTAGACTGTTCAGCTGACATGGAAAAAAGTAAAAAAAAAAAAATAATATATATATATATATATATATATATATACATAGCTAGCTAAATGCAAATTTAATTTTTAATCAAAAGTCTTTCCCTGCGCGTTAAAAAGTTAAATTCAAATTCATAAATATCGAAAAACTTACAAAAATATGTACATATTTTTAGATGTCATAACAAATAAGCTTTTTTTTAAGATAAATTTCGCAACGCAAAACTGAATTTAAAGATCACATAATACAAACACAATGATACCATATGATCCATCTGCAAGTGCATTCAGTTAACGAACCGAAGAAGAATAGACAAACGCTACGAATACACTCAACCAACTCATACTCAGTTAGAGCTGCACGAAATGATTGAATGGACACACACACACACACACACACAGACATACCAGCGCCTGGCATCACATAAGCAATGACAAGAAAAAATTGCTATAAATATATTTTGAATGAAAAGTATGCAAACAGAAATTGGCATATATAGTACATAGAAGCGGGGGCAGCTGGTGACGCATCCAAACGTTACTCAATAACATCTTACCCGAAACACACTAACACACTTACACACCCACACACACACACGCACACCCAAACACTTTTTATCTTCTGTCAGCGCTGCTCAAAACACGTGATCGATCTTTAGACAGACGCAGAGAAATGACAACGTCTTGCGGTTTGTGTAGAAAGGGTATAGAGAACCGATAGGAATACTACACAAAAGTTGGTGCAATAGTAAAGGGTGGTCGCGGAGGTGGGTGTGGGAAACCGGGGGCAACACACGCTCAGGTGTCTTTTGGCCCAAGTTTTCCGTGCCAAAGTTTGCACAGAACAAACATCAAATGCTGCGCCCAGCTCACGCCTTTGTCTCTCCCCATGCCGACAGTATGTGTGTGTGTGTGTGTGTGTGTGTGTGTGAAAGGGAGCGATAAAAAGAGGGAGAGCGAGAAAGATGAAAATTGAATATGCCAGGTTTCTTTTATATCCTATAATTCAGTCAAGTTGGGCTGGCATGAAAGTCGAGTGGCTTCAAAAAAAACAATTTCTTGGCCCAGAGCTGTGAAAAACTAGTTTCAAGATCAAAACTTTATATAAACATGACATCAATTTCAATATACAATAAAAAAGGCCCGCATACAAAAAAACTATCCAAAAACTGCTCAGGTTTGCATTGTTTATGCATATTGCATTTGCCTATAAATAAATTTCAATAACAAATACAAATTTCAGTAATACTGACAGAATATAGCTGAAATAATATATAATAATTTGTATATATAATAATAACTATAGTGATCTGATATGAACATAAGCTAAATATAATATTATATCGAATATTAAAATAGTTATTATAGGATAAAAGTTTCGGCTAACAACCTATAAATAAATAATTAAATATAATATATAAATATTACATATATATATTTGATATTACATATATATATTTAATATTACATATTTAATATAACCTAAATATGATTTATAGAAGTATCTCTGTTGGCTAAAATTTACATAATTCTTTAATACACCTCTAATATTGTGTTTAATCTGAGTGCAATAATTTTTAACTATAGTGAACTGATATGAATATAAGCTAAATATAATATATCGAATATTTATATAATTTTTGTAGCATAAAGGCTACGGCTAAAAACCTAAAAACAAATATTTGAAAAATATAATAAATATAATATATAAATATTATGTTATTATACTATAATATATTAAACTAAATGTGTTATAGAAGTATCGCTGTCAGCTAGAATATATATAGCTATATTTTAACTTGTTCTTCAACATAATCCAATTGCACTCATTTCAAGTACTTTTTAGTGTTCAGACATTCTAGGGTATCTTTTTGTTTAGCACATTTCTTTGCGTAGCTGTTGTTGTACTACATATGTAGCACTTGGGCCGCTTTTCAAGTTGGCTGTTGGCTGGTTTGCTTGTTTGCCTGTTTGTTTGTTTGAGTTGCTGTTAGAATTATTTTTTCCACTAACGTAAAGCCGCGCCGCACACACACATTCACATTCACATACACACACACACACACACACACACAACCATGACAGCTGCTGGTTGCATATGTGACGTTCGTCCTGGCGTGTCCTTGTTTGCAAATACATATGAAAAACAAACAAGCATAGATTTAATGCAGCTCAGTTCTCTCTGTCTCTTAGACGTTGTCTCCGTCCTCCAACCGAGCATCCTTTGAACAATTTTTGACAATCGCACTGCTTCCCTTCCTTAAGCCCCAATCTTTTCCCCTCTCTCTCTCTTCTCTCTCTCCTTTCTCGCCCTGTGCACTTTGAATGAGGTCTGTGACCTGACTGCAAGCAGCGCCTTTAAGATTTCAAATATTAGCCCACTCGCGTCTCGTCAAGCACTGATTTCCTAATGGAAGTTACTTAAGAACTTTCTCAAAATCACATTGTCTACCATTCGTATTATTTTAGATTAAGTTTAAAAAGGGAATCTTACCCAAGACAAAAATGGAATGCCCTAACAAACTAACATAATTACGTACTTACATTTATGCAGTTTTTGCTCGAGTACCAAAGTTCTCACTTGATCTTCAGCTATCTAAAAAAAAATAAAGAGGGTTATACAATAGCTTATTAAATTATTTCGATAAATATGTAGAAAAAAAATAATAATAATACAAAAAAGAAAAATAAAAAAAATATATTAATAATAATAATAATAAATATTCTTAAATAATACTATGACAATTTGCCATCTATTACCAGCTACTATTGTCCAGCATTGCTCGAGCGAACAGTTTTTTTTCTTCATTTTTGCTTAATACTCATTCACCCCTATTTCACCCAAGTACGTGAATTTCGTTAAAAAACGATTGATTGCACTGAACTTTTTCTTATAAAACCTTGCATTCGCATTTTCCATTTAATGGGTGCAAATCGGCAAACACGTTTCACAGGGAATTTACCGTAAATTTCAGAAACTGAGTTAAAACACGATTTAAAATTAACAATAAATTCACCCATTTTATGCACCTGTGGGTGAAAATCTGCAGAGCTCCGCCTTAGCGCCAATTAAAAAAAAAAAAAATGTAGCTAACGAGCTTTAACAGTTTAACCAGTGCGTTAACTATTCAGTCAGTCAGTCGATTAATCAGTCAGCCAATCAATCAGATAGTCACTCTGTGATTATCATAACTCTGTCAATTATCATAACGTATATTAAATATTTTATAAAATGTTTACCACTATTTGAATAACAAATTTTGTAAGTTAATGCATCAGTCAATCTGTCAATCATCAATTAAATTAGCATTAACTATTAGAAATAAATATATAAATATTCAGGCATGTTTGACTTATATATTTTGTAAGTTTAAATTGTTTATCAATATATGCAGAAATGTATATACATATATATATATATATATATGTCAGTCAATCTGTCAATTAACACAATTTTAATTAGCTATAAGTATAGAAGTAAATGTTTAGGTATCGGCACTTGGCTTATATATTTTACAAGTTGAGGCCATTGAATTGTTTTTCAATACACATATTATGTATATATGTATGCATATAGTGCTGCCAACTTGTCTTATGCATGCATACAGTGCTGTCAAATGTCGACTGACACATAACTTTCTCTTGCATCATGGGCGTCAGCCAGCCACATCGAACTCTCTGCTACGCTCGTCTGCAGGTCGTTTAAAGCTTACATGTCGTTGTCGCCGCCCAGGACATGGACACGGATCTCGACACGGCACAGACACACACACACACTCATACACACACACACTCATACACACACATACACACGCGCGCACGTTGGCAGCTCGCATTTGGTTTGAGTGATATATAAAGTTGGCAGCCCTGCTGTTGAGGTGGGTGCTGAATGATATAAACTTAATTGCGGAAATTGGGTTAAAAAACTTTGACACATGTGCGGGTTAAACAAATTTATATTTCTCTATGCGTCTTGATATATATATATATATATATATATATATGTATGTGTAGATATACGTATATATAAATATATATATGTGTGTATGTATGTGTGTGAATTGTGGGCGATGTCGTTCATTGACTTTACTTAAGCCAGCATTTCGCAGGCACTGTAACGGGGGCATGGCGAAAGTTTTTATGCCACACGTCGCACGGTCCCTCCCCCTCTCTCTCCACTCAGCCAGCACCTCGTCTCCCCTTCGTCGTGAGCAGCAGCAGCAGCAGCAATACCTAACGGCAACAAGCGCCCTTGAAGCATTCACGCTCCCCGTTTTGTGCCCGTTGTAATGCAATTTTATTTCATTTCATTGAAGGCAAAGTTTTCCCTTCGAATTCTTTTACTTTACTTTGGTTTTCACTGTGTGTGGTACATTTTTTTGGGGTTTTTTTTTACTTGTTTCTGCTTTTCTTTTGTATAACATCTCGCCCTATCCCCCTCTTGTCTCTTGTCTTTTAGTAGTTCTCTTTCGCACTTGGGGTCTGTCTTTTATGCTTGGTTTGGTGCTGGTCGGGCAAACGACAAATTTCCCTTAAATCGCATACGCCTAACCAAAACCCAGCCACGCCGTCCATAGGCCCTTCCATCTAAGTACCTACGCTCCCTTCACCCCCCCAACTAACCCCACCCTTATCCACCCCCACTCCAGCACAAGGACAATATATGCAAATCTTTGATGTAAGTAATAATTTCCTTCCCCTATGCAGGAAAACTTTCGTATTGTAAATTATGAGCGTGCGAATATTGCTTTCAGCATTGAAAACTGAAAACTGAAACCTCTCGACTCGACTCTGATTTTATCATACATACACATACATATGTATTTAAGACTACGCATGTGAGTTAGCATATGGATAAAAAAAATATAAAAAAAAGTACTCGTCTAAAATATTACGTAGAAATGTATTAAAGAACGAGATGAGTGTCGTTTGTTCTATTTCTTTTTTTGTTTTTTTTTTGTTCTCTCTCTTTTGGAAAGTTGCGAATTTGTTCGTTTTCTTTCAATTTACCTGCGATACGACAAACTCTTAAATCAGTTGTAATCCTGGCACTTAACCAAATCTATTCCTGAAGTACACGAGTCCTGCGTTCTAAGTATTCAGGTAAGCGCTCAAGACACAAAAAGCCCGACAGAAGAATAATTTTGGGTGTGCCAAGAGTTTAATACACATACAGACAAATAATATATTGTACAATAGATTCTCTATTTTTATTAAGAGCACTGATGTCAGGGCAAATCACAGCAACTTTGTTTTCAGCCGATTGTTTGAAATGAAACTAAATTAAATTATTATACCAAATGTATTCCAAATACAGTGAACACTCGATATTACGACCATATAGCAATAAAAAGCAGCATATCTGCATTGAATGCTCTGTTATTAAAAGTAAAAGTTGTTATTCAAAAGAACTTTAAGCGTTTTATCTAAATAAAGAAAACAAAAACATTATTGCAACGGTTTAATACACAAGACGTCCAGTAATATAAGTTTTCCCATAATTTCAACCTAAAAAAATACACAAGTTATCATAAAATTACTTAATTTTAAACATATTTGAGCCACATAAGAGCTTTATGATATAGTTCGATATATGATTTAGCTCGTTGTTTATGAGATTTAGCATTTGTTGGATGCATAATAACTTTTACAATTATATATACAGTTTGGTTAGAATAAATTAAATAATAAAAATAATATATTTTTTGTGCAATTTATTACCATCAGGTTATTTCTGGACATGAGAGTAAATTTCTTATTTTAAAAAGGTTTTTCATAATTCCAAAAGACTCAAGAAGAGTATCTAACAACAAATTTTTATGTTTAATTCAAGTACGAAAATTCTTGTAATGAATAATTTTGTATTATTTCGAGAGCATTATTCTTTTTATTATTTTACATTAATGATGAACTATAAAATCACGAATAATCTAATCTTAATTTAGGAGTATAAATAAAAGAATTCTCGAAAAAAAAAAAGAACAACCCTCTCGTTCTTGATGTTATAATGGGGGTGATCCTCCGATTGGGAATTCTTTAAAAAATCAGATACACCTTGTGTTGTATATTGAAATTATTTTCGAAACGAAACCGAAACCGAGCACAGTAACTTATCGTTTGCTGACAGACAGCACTTTTAGCCGATTCAAATATTTATTTTAAAGGAATTCTATGTCCACAACAATTAGTTTTGTTTTTGTTTAGTAACTGAATTCAGAACGAAAACTGACTGTGCGAGAGAACTGAAGAGCCATGGCCAGCATCACATTTAAAGGTCGTCCGACTGCCGTTTTGCGCATTTATCAGGTGCTACGCATCGGTAACAATATCAATGACAAGCAGTTGGACTTTTGTCTAGACGATAAGGTAAATATATACATATATATATATGTAAATCTGTTTGAAAATTTGAGATCAATTTGCTGCGCCATCAAGACTGTGGCTAAGCTGCACGCAACTTTGACCCGAAGCGAGATGGGATTGTTCCTGGTCAACGAGAGCCGCAGCGGTACGGTTAGCGTGAACGGTCAGCGCTTTAGCGGCCCGGTTCTGATCACCTATCGTGACGCAATCAATGGCGTTGTCAAGCTGCGTTTTGGCCGCGTCGAGGCCATCTCTACGCGTCTCCGGCAGCCTGGGGGGCTAGACTAATGGAGGGCTGCGGAGCCGGGTTACTTTGGACAAACAGCTGGAGGTTCACTGTTTTTTCAAGTTTAAATTTATGTTTCAATGCGTATAAATGTTTGTCTCACGATTTGCATATGCAATCAAGTTTTATAATCCATATAATGTCCAGGCTTAAACAACTTTCAAATGCAGCAATACTTTCGTCTGTTTTATTATTATAGTCTCACATATCACATTTATCGAGTTTCGACTGGTCGATACCCTGTAACCAGCTGCATAATATGCATAAATTCCCTTTAGTATGTAAGATCACAAAAATCAAACATAAAAAAGTTTCTGTAAATATAATTCGTATCTCGTATTGTTCTTAAAATTTTAAAAGATTTCATTTTGCATGCTCTGCAATTACGAATAAGATTCAGGAGTATATATATTTTTTATTTATTGCAGTTATTTTCTCTAAAGTACTTTACACATTTTTTGAATAAATTACCATTTCCTCTGGCTGTTGATTTATCTTTTTCAATTGATTTTTATATACCCTGTATGTATACAGCAAATAATAATGGAATCTACACTTCAAACCATACTTGAACCAAAAAATAAAAAATATAGTTTTTAAACACAATTAAATAAATATTAAATAAAAATTCTAACATTTGAACCAAAATTAATATCACAGAAGAAAGTGAAGTTTACAATAAAATAAAATATGCCGTTTCTACTATTTTTTCCGTCACCATAATTTATACAGTAAAAATCATTAACATTCATACTGATTATACATAACATATAAATTTGGTTCCGATATATTCTAGTTACCTCTTAAAGCAGTTGCCAGCCAATAGCCGCGATTTGAGTTGCTTTAAAAGCCGGCGCAACGGAATGTGCGTTTAGAAAAAAAAAGCAACAACAAGAAAAAAAGAGTCCAATTTGAAACAAGCTGCGAGCACTCGAATGTTGGCCAGAACTGCTGGAAATGGCCACCCCCCGCAAGAATGGGGCACGGGCAGCAGGCAGCATAGCAGGCCAGGCTAGCTAGTTGGCGGCTCTGTCAAGTGGCTGGCAGTAGCTGTTAGGCTGTTGGGCGGTGCGCCCGTGGACATTTTCGCACTCGCATAACTTTGACAGCATTTTTGCAGCATTCCAATTGACTGCCTAGCAGCGGCGAGGGCGGCACGAGGGCGTGGCAGCAGCAGCAGCAGCCGCGAACGGCTCAAACCGAGTCGGCGGTGACGTCTCCTGCTGGTGGCTGTGTCTTGCTGGGGTTTATTCCACTGCGCCTAAAAGCAAGCGGACGCATATGCGGGGGGGCGTGGCACACTGTGTGTGTGTGTGTGTAAAATTTGTTCCATTTTACGCTCTCTACACAAAAACAATAAATCGCTCACAGCGTCACGTCAACTTTCCTAATGCAACGGACGGGCCAGGGAGCGGCGCCAAGCGGGTAGCATAAAGGAGGTAGAGAGGTAGGGGGTGGGGGTGGGGTTGGCACAGCTCATGGGATGCCGGATGCAGCAATTGAGGCTGAAGCCATTTTAACTGCCACTTGAATGCTAAAAACAATGAGCACAGCAACTAAATGCATACATATATGCACACACATACACACACAACCCTCCACACACACACGCACACGCACACACACACACATACGCATGCACACACAGTGGAAAACAGAAACTGTAAATTGTAATTTAAAAACTTTTAGTGGCTGCCCTTGCAATAAATGCGCCACGTAAATCAGTCCATGATGTAGATGATAAAAGGTAAGAGCCTCAGGTTACAGGCTCTTCCAGTGCATACAACACCCAACCCTGTAACACCCCCTATTGCCCACAATTTAGCTCTACCACACCCCTTTTAGCACCTTCGAACTTCCTTGGGTTGCCAGGCTGCCAAACAAATTGGTGTTGACTAACTGCGCCACAAATATTTTGTTCTCTAATTGCCAAAGCCATGCAAAGGCACTTGGCATGCCCACACACTCCAGTTTAATCTCCCTCTCGCCCAACCACAAACTCCGCCCTCCCCCTCTTCTCTCCCTCTCTCACACATATTCTTGTCTTTCTCTAACAAATAACGCAGGCATGATGGCATTTTATATAAAGTTTAGCATAAATCCACAAGCATCAAAAAATATACAACTAGAAACAGGTTCAGTTTTATAAACTAATAAAAAGTTCATAATTATTAGAAGTGGCTCAGAATAGATTCTGAAGGTCGCAGTAAAAAATGTTCATATCCAAAAAGTAAGTTTACAATAAATTCATTGTTACTCTCCTACAGAACGCGTGAGGCAGATAAAAAATGTGACCGAAAAAAAAATTAAAGCTTTTCAAAACTTCATTCATCGGAAAATAAAAATTAAAAAAAATAGTATATAAAAAAAATCAAGAAAGAAAAGTTGGAGAGCAATAGTTTACAAATAGATAGATTGTAGATTTTTATTAATTATATATATCGCATCATACTGATCAAGAATATATATACTATATACATTCAAAAAATAATATGAAAATTAAATAAATAAAAACATGCTTGACCAATATAAACGCGGGCGTTAGCTGCCTTTCTTATATCTGCAGTGGATATGAAATAGTTGTTCAACTCTCTCCTAGCTTAATACCCTGTAGAACACAAATACACAAATATGCAAATTTTAGAACTTTTAGGTAAGGTTAATGTCGTTTCCACTCAAAATCACGACACAAATCATTAATTTGTGATTTTCCCTGTGACATTTTTGTATGCCGAGTTTGCCTAGGCTGCGCGGCACAGATGTTGTTGTACTTTTTTTTTTTCTTTTGGCTACTTCACTTACACACACACACACACACACACACACACACATAAATATACGTATGTTAAGCAAAAGTGAAGAAACGTGATTGAAATTTTATCTTTGGCAAAAAATCGAAGAAATATGTGAATTGGGCTTTGGCTGCCGCAGCTGCCCCGTCTAACACACCCACACACACACACTCACATACACTCACACACACATTTGCTTGTATTTGAGTAGCTCTCAGTGTGTGTGTGTGTGTGTGTGTGTTTGTTTGACTTTTAAATTCCTCAACGTTGGCGTTAACCGTCGCCGTGGCTCTGTGTTATTTGCATTGAAATGTTGAGTAATTGGAAAACCAATCTGAAGCATCTGCACTTCATGTTTTGCATACCTGACTGACAGACGCCAAACGACGCGACGCTTCACGTTTTTCATTTTTGATTTTTTTTTCCAGTTTCTATTTTTTTCTCTTTATTTTTTAGCCCGTATGTTTTTTAGCTGGAAATCAAGAACAAATACAACACAGACACATGCAAGCACATCACATCACACACGCACACACACACACACACGTGCACACCACATACCACACATCACACACAGGCACCGCGACAGGTTGATTTTGCTGCTGGCATGGCAGTTGTTAAAAATAAATTGTTTTTAAATAGCTCTCACAACGCTTAAAACGCTCCCGGGGCTCAACGTTGTGTGTGTGTGTGTGTGTGTGTGTGTGTGTGTGTGTGTGTGTGTGTGTGTGTGTGTGTATAGGTTAGTGTATCCCTTCCCTTCTTCGTCATGCCAGTCAAACAGCAAAAACAAGTCGAGAGTGTTCGATTGAGATATATCCTGTACCCAGTTCGCAGTTGGTATTAAATGCAGCGCACAACATTTTTATTAGATTTCACTTTTTTCGGGGATTTAAATTCACTAAAACACTTATTTTGATTTTGGCTGGCAGGCTAAAGCTACATTTATGGTCCAAAAATAATAAATACACTTTCATCAATTCCCATTCTCCCTAAATATCATAAATTTGATTGAAAATATAAATGTGAGTACTTCATTATTTTTATTTTCTTCCTTTACCTCTAACCCCTTCAGACAATTTTTCTATTTCCAGGGTATTACAGCGATAACAACAACCAAATGCCGGGCAACAACGACAAAAGCTAACAATGAGCGTTGGCGCTTCCGTTGGCGCTTCCTGGTTCCTGAACTTATTTGTTTTCAATTTTATTACGTTTTTTTTTCTTGTATTCTTTCTCCCTTTTTCACTTTCGGTCACTTCGCTTCTTTTTTTGTTTTTTTGTTTCGCTCGCTCTGAGGCTAAACTGCAGCTCTTGTTGTTATTGCCCTACTGTAGCTATTGCCTCAAATAATTTTGCATTTGTTCAATTGTCTGGGGCGAAATAAACCTCGTCAATCTATCAAGGTGTCACAGCTTGACACGGAAATTGTCTCAATATGCCCAATTTATTGACAATTTTAACTAACTTCATGCTGAGAGAAGGCTGGGCAGAGGCAGAGGAGAAGGAAATACAAAGCGGAAAGGTTCAATTGATATTGGCATTTCTAATTTAGATACCAAAGCTCCTAACAAGAGTTATGCTCTCAACTGAACTTCCTAACTAATTGAACTCTCGCCCGTAATCACATTTTCACAGTTATCTGCCTCACTGCATTCCATTTCTCCTCTCTCTTGGTGGGAAGGTGTAACGGGAATTGAAACGTTGTTGGGATTTTTAATCCAGGAACAAAGTTCCTCAATTGAACTACCTAACTAATTTAACCGTCTATTCCAAACATATTTCCACAGTTCGTTTCCCTCTCTTGTTTAACTTTATCTTTATCGAATTTGTGGAAAGCTGCTACTGGAATTGAAGGGGGATTTGGGAAAATCCCAAACATAATAAATGAGTTTTTTAGGAACAAATCTGCTGAATTTCCAACCTTAGTGAAATCTTTCTTCTAACAATTCCCTATCTCTCTCCATTCCACTTTCACTCCCTTTCTCCGCTAGCGTTTTTTCGAATTTGCAACTATTTAATAAAATTCAATTTGGTATTCACTTCACTTCCATTTTAATGTTTACTCGAATTTCGATCATTTTTTCAGGCTAAACACGTATTTCATCGTAAATATTTATTATATAGTAGTAGGTTCAGACTGTCGCTCAACTGTGGACAATACGTTTAGGGAACGTCCTAGCGTCGCCCGTTAAGACTGGCCGGACAGGTGCACGAACTATCTTGACTCGTCTGTTTCTCGGATACTTGGCTGGTCGCTGTCTGACTCATTGGTTTACCCTTGCCACGCACTGGTTCGGGTGTGGCTAGTATATTGCCTGTTCCTGAGTCGCCATTCGTTGTTTGATTTTGTGGTGTCGCATTGACGAGCACATCGAATGGCGCATAGTTATCCATTGAGTCGAAGCCATGAAAGGTCTCATTGTGCTCTGGGCAGGGACCACTGTCACCATTGGTATAGCCACTTGGCAGGGTGGATTTGTAAGAGGGAGCATAGCTGGGCGTCGAAATGTCCGAGATGTACTGATTGTTACGACTCGGCTGCCCCGCCGAACTGTTGCCGGTTGCCTGATTCATGTACGACGGCATTGAGATGTTGTTAATACTCTGGCAGTTCTGATAGCCGTTTTGATCACGATTCCTGCCACGATCTGTGCTGTCCATGCGATTATCTTCGCTCGTACAGATGCACTTCACGGAAGTAACGGACGTCACATTTTCCACTTCAATAGTCCCTGCGCCTTGCGCGGTATTGTTGAGCAGAGACGGTTCACTTTCATTGACCAGCTGTTTGGATGGTTTCTTGACCACGCGGTTGATTTCATTTCTTTGACCTGGATTCCTCGGCTCGAGTCCTGGCCCATTTTCGAGGGTCCGCACACATTATCCGCGGCACTACGATGCAGTCCAGATGGTTCGCTTATATCTGTTATATTGCCGCAAAAATTCTGTAAATTTGAATTCATACCCGATGGTGCGCTGACATCCTCGAGGCATTTGCCCGTTGAATGGCCAAAGTTGTTGTTCACCCGACAGGGCGTGGTGTTCCAGGACTGGTTTGGCTGTGAACGATTTATGGAGCTTACATAGGAAGGAGCGCTTACATTACCTAACATCTCGCTGGGATAGGACACATTGACAGGACGACGTCGCACAATTCTCGAATTCTGGAAGCTGTAATAATACTCATGCGTGGGACTGCCCATTGACGGTGCCGATATGTCACCAATATGCTGTTGACTGGGAATGCACGGAAAGCTGCGAACCTGTCGCGCCGGCGTTCCTTGCTGCATTGAAAGCATTGATGCATCTGCCACATTCGTTCCATATAGACCCTTCAAGTCCTGGGTTCTTCCAGTGCGCCTAAAGGAGGGCAGGCTCACATTTGCCAAACACTCGCTGGGCACAGTTAACTCTCGCCGACCGTTAGAAGCACCTGAAACGCCACCAAACGATGGCATTGTTATATTTTCTAGGCACTCATCGGACATGGGACCTTTGACCGAGGTGGCGGCGTATGTTGTTAACGGTTGACGCCTGGGATTTGTTCCCTGCGATAAGCTCCGCTTCGAATATACTCTAGATGAGCCTGATACACCGCCAAACGACGGCACAGTTACGTCATCTAAGTATTTGCTAGGCGCAGTGCCACTTCTACTGTTAGCGTAAGATGGAGCTGATGTGTCGCATATATTCTGGGACGGAAACGATCGCTGTTGACGAGTCGAAGTTGGCGCTCTTGAAGCACCCGATACTCCTCCAAAGGATGGCATACTGACGTCCTCCAAACACTCATTTGTTGCCGGTCCCCTGCGTCCCGAGCTTTCATATGATGGCATTGTTATGTTCTCTAAACGTTCATTAGTATTTGGACCATGGCCACTGCTGCCAAATGACGGAGCCGATATGTCATAGATATTCTGGGATGGCATTGAATGCTGTTGACGGGATCGAGCTCTTGACGCCCCAGATACTTCTCCGAAAGAAGGCATGCTGATATCTTCCAAGTATTGGTTAGACAAGGGTCTTGAACTGCCATATGATGGCATGGTTATGTTCTCTAGGCATTCATTGGTATTTGGACCACGGCCACTACTTCCAAAAGAAGGCGCCGAAATATCAGCGATATTCTGGGATGGCATTGAATGCTGTTGATTTGTCGGGCTTCTTGCTCGTGAAGCACCCGATACTCCACCAAAGGAAGGCATACTGACGTCCTCCAGAAACTCATTAGTAGCAGGTACTCGACCAGAGTCGCCAGAATTTTGCGACAGCATTTGCTGACGTCGCGTTGATCTACTGCGCATCATGCTACGTCCAAACGAAGGTGCACTGATATCATCTAAGCATTCCGAAGGCATAGCTTGATGCCGTCTTGAAGACCCCGATACCCCGGCGAATGATGGCATGGTAACCTCCTCTAAGCATTCATTTGTCATCGGTCCACGTCCACTGCTACCAAATGACGGAGCAGAGATATCACAGATATTTTGGGATGGCATCGATTGTTCCTGTCGTTGAGGCGTTCTCGCTCTGGAAGCATTCGAGCTAATATACGATGGCATAGTTATATTGTCTAAACATTCATTGGTATTGGGACTACGACCACTACTTCCAAATGACGGAGCAGAGATATCACAGATATTTTGGGATGGCATCGATTGCTCCTGACGCTGAGGCGTTCTGCCTCTGGAAGCATTCGAGCTAACATACGATGGCATGGTTATATTTTCTAGACATTCATTGGTATTAGGACTACGACCACTACTTCCAAATGACGGAGCTGAGATATCACAGATATTTTGGGAGGGCATCGATTGCTCCTGCCGTTGAGGTGTTCTCCCTCTGGAAGCATTCGAGCTAATATACGATGGCATAGTTATATTGTCTAAACATTCGTTAGTGTTTGGACCACGGCTACTACTTCCAAAGGATGGAGCTGATGTGTCACAGATATTTTGGGATGGCATCAATTGCTCCTGCCGTTGAGGCGTTCTCGCTCTGGAAGCATTCGAGCTAATATACGATGGCATAGTTATATTGTCTAAACAATCATTGGTATTGGGACTGCGACTGCGACCACTACTTCCATATGACGGTGCAGAGATATCACCGATATTTTGGGATGGCATCGACTGCTCCTGACGTTGAGGCGTTCTTCCTCTGGAATCATTCGAGCTAATATACGATGGCATGGTTATATTTTCTAGACATTCATTGGTATTAGGACTACGACCACTACTTCCAAAGGACGGAGCTGATGTGTCACAGATATTTTGGGATGGCATCGATTGTTCCTGCCGTTGAGGCAATCTTGCTTTGGAAGCATTCGAACTTATATACGATGGCATGGTTATATTTTCTAGACATTCATTGGTATTAGGACTACGACCACTACTTCTAAATGACGGAGCAGAGATATCACAGATATTTTGGGACGGCATCGATTGATCCTGCCGTTGAGGGGTTCTCGCTTTAGAAGCGTTCGAGCTTATATACAATGGCATAGTTACATTTTCTAGACATTCATTAGTGTTTGGACCACGACCACTACTTCCAAAGGACGGAGCTGATGTGTCACAGATATTTTGGGATGGCATCGATTGTTCCTGCCGTTGAGGCAATCTTGCTTTGGAAGCATTCGAACTTATATACGATGGCATGGTTATATTTTCTAGACATTCATTGGTATTAGGACTACGACCACTACTTCTAAATGACGGAGCAGAGATATCACAGATATTTTGGGACGGCATCGATTGATCCTGCCGTTGAGGGGTTCTCGCTTTAGAAGCGTTCGAGCTTATATACGATGGCATAGTTACATTTTCTAGACATTCATTAGTGTTTGGACCACGACCACTACTTCCAAATGACGGGGCTGATGTGTCACAAATATTTTGGGATGGCATTGAAAACTGTTGACGTTGTTGAGCTCTTGCACTTGAGGCACCCGATACTCCTCCAAAGGAAGGCATACTGACGTCCTCTATGAACTCATTAGTCGCGGGTCCTTGAGCTGAACAGCATGTACTTTGCGGAAGCCTTTCCTGACGTCGCGGTAATCTATTGCGTGGCATGCTTTGTCCAAACGATGGTGCACTTATGTCCTCCAAGCACTCGGAAGGCATCGTTTGTTGTTGTCGTTGTGAAGACCCCACAATATCGACAAAGGATGGCATGGTAACGTCGTCTAGACATTCATTTGTCATTGTCCGAAGTCCACTACTTTCGTATGACGGCGCTGATATATCGCAGATATTCTGAGCTTGCATCGATTGCAAATGTTCTCGAGTCGGATCTCTTGCTCTTGAGGCGCCCGAAACATCTTCAAACGAAGGCATGCTTATGTGTTCCAAGTACTCATTATTCGTGGCTCCTCTGCCTGAACTTCCATAAGATGGCATTGTGATGTTCTCTAAATATTCACCGGTTATTGCCCCACGTCCGCTATTTCCAAATGAGGGAGCCGATATATCACAAATATTTTGGGCAGGCATTGAAGGCTGTTGACGTACCGGAGATCTTGCCCTTGAAGCACCCGAGACTCCGCCAAAGGAAGGCATGCTGACATCCTCCAGGCATTCATTGGTCGCCGGTCCTCGAGCTGTACTTTGAAATGACGGCATGGTGACATCATGTAAACAATCATGTGTTATCGGCCTAAGTCCGCCGCTTTCAAAAGACGGAGCCAATATGTCACACACTGTCTGTGACTGCATTGAACGCTGTTGGCGTGTCGGAGTTCTTGCTCTTGATGCACCCGATACGCCACCAAAAGAAGGCATGCTAACATCTTCAAGGCACTCATTATTCGCGTGTCCTTGGCTGGAGTAGTTATTTGATGGCACGGTCATACAGCTATCGAAAGTAGGAGCTGATATATCGCAGATATTCTGAGATGGCACTGATCGCTGCTGACGTGACGATGACAGTGCCCTTGAAGCACCCGATACTGCACCAAAGGAAGGCATACTTATATCCTCCAGGCACTCATTGGTCGCTGGTCCTCTGCCAGTGCTTGCATATGATGGCATTGTTATGTTTTCCAATCGTTCGTTAGTGTTGGGACCATGTCCGTAGGTTCCGAAAGAAGGGGCTAAGATGTCACATACAGTCTGGGATGGCATTGTGCGCTGTTGACATGTTCTACTGCGCATAGTGCTAGAGCCAAAATATGGAGCACTAACGTCATTCAAGTATATATTAGACATATATGTTGCTTGCCTATTCGACGGTCCGGATACGTTGCCAAATGAAGGCATTGTTATATCTTCCAAACGTTCGGCTTGTGTTTGTTGCCGTTGCGAATCACCTTTCGTTCTGGAAACGCCCGATGACATTGATATATTTTCCTGACAGTCGGAATTGGTGCAGGCAAACGGTGGTGCCGAAATGTCACAAATATCTTGTATGCCTGGACCTTTAGATCTGGTCATGGAGCCGTGCGGCGGAAATGAGGAAGCATTAAGGTCTTCCATGCACACATTTCTGCCAATAGACGGCGCCAAAATATTGCTAACATTCCCAGTTTGGGTTTGCGTTCGTCTTTCCATCGAGTTCGCAAACGAGGGCGCACTAATATCCGTTAGGCGTTCACTTGGCATACTCTGGGTCGCGATACGCGTACTCATCGCGGGCATGGAATTGTCATGGAACGATGGCATCGATATATCTGCCAGATTCTCTGACTGGTCTGGTAACGAAAAGTGCAAATGACGACCGGGACCAGCGTGCACCGGGCCGATGGGCGTGCAATCCAAATTCGCCAACTGTTCGCAGGGAGTGTTGGACACTGTGCTGGTCTCCTCGACGCTTCTGGTCACATTGCCGCACTGATCGCGATGCGTCGTAATCTTGCGCAGTGTTGTATGCACGCTATTATTCTGCGTAGCGTCGGAAATCAGTTTTGAAAATCAATTATTTATTAACTGATATTTGTTACCTTTTGTGTGGTAGACTTTTCGGGCAATTGGATGGGCATTGAGACCACCTCCGGCGGTAAGAGATTATCGGCACGAGTATTGCGCTCGCGCGGATTGAAACTGTGCACAATCTGACGATAAACGCTGTCAACATAGTTACTCGACGTATTTTCACCCAGCGGCGTGTCCGTATCGCTCATTTGTGGCGGCGACACATTGCCCAAATACTCGCCACCCGATCCGGACATCTGTGACGGCATGCTCAGTTCGAACGACGGCGCCGACACATCGCCCAGGCACTCGTCCGTCAGGTTGCTAAGATTGGGCGCCGCCGTTGGACAATATCGTTGTCGTTGCGGTTGGGCAAGCCGAAATGCTTCCATGGCCTCGGCATCGGTCTCATCTGTAAATTGTTTCATTTGAATCAGTTTTGGGCACAAAAAAAACAACTGAATAAGTGCAACTTTACAGACATGTCATGTTACGGAACATGCGCGGACTGCGCCATTCCTCGGCATTTGTTAGGCCAAAATCACGGGGATCGTATTGACGTGGCTGTCCACTAAAACCGGGCCGCAAATGCTCCGGCGTATTGACTAAATCCGTTTGTGTCGACTGACCGCATGGCGTTTTACACTGCGCATTGTGCATATTTCGGTTATTCACGATAGATTCACGCAATGCTTGATTGGTCTGTTGGCCTGAAAAAACAATAAACTTGCCTTTCGAAATATATGCCGAGTTGAAGTGTTCGTTGATGACAGAGATAGTGAGCGTTGGCCTACTATACTACATTTTGCATATCAAGCATATATAAATATATATTTTTATCCTTTGATTGATGCATCCATACATATAACGGTATATATGTTTATGTGTTATTGTGTCAATGAGTTATTGAGGCAGCGCTTTTTAGCATGTCATGCACTTCCGTTGGGTGGCACAAATGCAATTAACGGGCACATAGTTTTTCATTTACAATTTTCTTTAACTTCATTGGCTTTTTATGGGTGTCTAGCATCCAATTCTTGTGATTGAGCTTGTCTGGGTCAGGTGTGCGGGTGTGTGTGTGTGTGTGTGTGCGCGCTTTGCGGTCGGCTGGCAAGTCGTCACTCGAAACCGCTTTCATTTCCGCTAAACACAATTGCATCATTAGCGATGCAATCTCCGTTACTTAACGTAACCGCAACATGCCGGAAATGAAATCCGAGGCAAGCTGGCGCGCCCAATGCTAAGCTCGCTAAACTTTCCACGGTGAACGACTCGACAAGTGCGCCGAGGAAAACGCAGAAAGCAAAAAAAACAAAAACAAAAAATAGAAGAGCAAAAACACAAACAAACAAAAACAAGTGAGAACGTTGCAGTCGGGTGTAACCGACCGCGGATTACTCGTTCACAGTGTAATAACAACTAAAACATGTACTCTAGCACTATGTGTATTAATAATAATAATAATATACAAGTATAAAATACCAAAAAAAAAAAAATTTTGTGTTAGTCATCATCGACGCCAACCATTTCCTTTCGACGAAATGCACGTTCAGTTATCTAATAACCAAACCTATCCAATAAGAATAAACATTGAATTCCAATTGAAACAGAACGAGTATAACAGAAGTCATATGTGGGATAACAGTTTGTGATAATGTTAAGTATTTTATGTATTAAATATATGTATATTTATGTGTGTATGTATATATATACATGACAGAGAATGCGAAAAATTAAAAATAATAATTTTAGCTGCATTTTATACTGCACTGCTAGTTGATCAATTTGTGACAAAACTCAACCCAAGTTACATGTTCGACAAGTGCAAAATCAATCAGCAATCAACCGCTTGCAAATTTGAACAAATTCGAACAATTTAAAATAGTGTAGCAGTCAGCCTTTGTAAGCGGTGACAACCAAACATAAATAATTACCGAAAATATGCAATAGATGGCGCTAGCAAGGTTGCACTGGAATCATTGATGTTGTGCACATATCGAGTTTTGGACATTGTTGGCGCGGTAGTAGGCGTAGCTAAAAAAGTTTGAATGCGATCTTTAGAGGAGGTCATCAGCAATCTGTCGGTTTACATGTTATGCATCTAGCCTAAAAAGTGAGGGAGATATATAGATTTAATCGAATTGCCACGCCCACAGTGGGCGCATCCCGAAACCCGAGGAGACGAGGGTATACACGAGTATATATCCACAATTTCAAGTCTCCAGCTTCAATACCTGGCGTTCATACGGACAGACGGACGGACAGCATGACGGACATTGCACAAACCCAATATACTAGTTTCACTTCGTGAACGAGTATAAACGTCGCGTAGAAACGGAAATATGACGTCGCCGTGTGGCATAGTCAAAGAGCAGCCAGGTCCGCTGACGCGCATCCAGGAGGCACTCGCCAAGGATAAAGGAAAACAACCGGAAAGCAAACGAAACGATGCTGCTGCGCACAAATAATCGAATAAAGCCGCCTGCTGAACCACGCCAGAGCCCAGAGACCCTGCGGACGAGCAGCGAGCAGCAGGTGAAGCCGCCGCCGCCGCCGCCACCGTTGCCGTTAGCCAAGTCACAAGTCCCGCTGACAGTGGCAGCGCCGGACAGAGAGAAACTCCATTGGGTGCCACAGGACACAAGGACAAACGATTACGCGGTGTCGCTTCATTTAGCTTGGTGGCAGCCCCGGCGACTGTCACCAGCAAATATTTGACTTGAGCTTTTAGAAAACACCCACTTACACATACGAGGGCGGATTTAAGAGTTTGAATATGATTTTAGAGCATGGATAATCCGTCGATCAGCAGGACATTTCTCCAGCACATCTTCTTATTGTTCCTAATTCCAATTAAAGAATCTGTCTATATCTGTCTCTGTTGAGCTTCAATTTCTTGATAATTATCCGATTATAAAATATTTTATTTATATTATTTTATATATTTTATTTTATAATATTCAAACCCCTATGCGCAGCATATTCTTTAAATTTCAATAACATTTCCTTGTTTTGAAAATTAGCTATAAATCATGCTTTATTTCATCATGGACCGTTAATATCGCAGGACAAAAAAATTCCCAAAATTTTCAACCTATAGTAAGAATTGTTTATGTTTATATTTTTTTATAAAAAACGTTGTAGAAATAACAATTTTGTTTTCTAGTAAATAACTTAGCCGGATTTTAACGATTATACCTCGATTTCGATACAACATTCATGGAATGTTATCTAACATCTTTTTCTTATTCGAAGTTGTTAATAAATTTAAGGAATATTATTCTGAAGGGTTTCAGTTCGTATTTAAATTTCTGTTGTACCTGAAATAGCTGTGAGGTCAATATCCAATCTTTTAACCTCCAATCTGACGTACGGTCAGAAAACAAAATGGTCAACGATTTGAAGAATTACCCTAAAAAGATGTTTACTACTTTTTAAAAACATTTCTTATGTTTAGTAAGTTGTACTTTAAAATTCGATTTTTTTTTAGAAAATTAAAAAAAAATCAATTTGCACTATTTTTGACTATTTTTGAAGTGTAATGAGCAGAGATTTTTATTCACTTGAAGCAAGAGAAAGCGTCATGATAACCAGAGAATAAAGCACAGATTGCCACAACTTTTTTACTGCTTACAATGATATTTTACTTTTTCACTTGCTGGCACAGCTTCCAAATATAAGTCCTTGAACTGCCCTCGCCGTTTTGCTTAAGTATATGTGCATAAGTATATATGTATTGGTTTAAATGGAATGTTTTCGAGATATGTGCAGATAATCAACTAGGTATTTGCATATGCCGCGCCTTTGGCACAGCGTCTTTAGACACTCCTTCCCCCCCGCCCACCGTTTTGCAACCAGCTCCCAAGTTGTCACTTTTCGCGACGCTTTGTGCCGCATTAATGCGCATATTAAAATGGGCGACATCGCCGGACGAACTAATGTCGGCTGTTGCCTATAAGACTAAGAACATCATATTCATGCACTTCCACTTACACATACATATATGTATGTATATGTATGTCTGTATATGTGGATAGGGGTTGGGGAAGCGGCGGGTGTTATCACAAAAGAGTTGCCAGTCAGGGCGACTGCCTCAAGGCTACAGACATTCGGGCACAAAAGGGCGACAAAGTTCGGGGAACGTTTAGCTTGCTTACTTTTCAATTTTCGGTTTCGCTCGCTCGCTCGCTCCCCCTCAGGGGGGAGGCGGGGGGAGGTGTGCAGGGTCGAGTGTGTGCAGGGTTAACGGTGCCTAACGCTTTTGGGGCAGACGCGGCATAATGCAATGCAATAACACAAAGAGCTTCTGTCAGGCTTAGGCCAGTCTCAAACATGTGCCACACGGCGATTAGCAAAGATGTTTCCAAAAAAAAAAAGTAACAAATAAGAACGTTGCTGTCGGGTGTAGCCGACAGCACAATACTCATTCACAGTGTAGTAGGAACCAAAACATATACCCTAGTATTATTTGCCCCCAATTAAAAAGCAAATAAAAAATCTGGAGGACAAATCATGAAAAAATGCCATCAAACATCAAAATCGGTTTAGTTTTGACAAAGTTATGGGAGTTTGAAATATGGGGGCTATGGATCCGAGAGTTTTACATGTCAAAAATTTTCGTAAATTTTTGGGCATGATTTTTGCACAAAAAATTTGTACCCCTCAGAATCTGTTTTAATGTTGTTTTTGTATACTAATTGTGGTAACCACAATCGATTAAAAATAAAAATTCGCAATTCTAAATTTTGAAAAAAAAAATTTTCGAAAGTAAGTAAGGGGGAGTACATGATTTTATGACCAAAAAATTCAAAACAAATTTATTTTTAATAATGCACAAATTTTAAATGCAGAATGATTCAAGACGTCAAATCATGACAAAAATGCCACCAAACATAAAAATCGGTTCAGTTTTGACAAAGTTATGGGAGTTTCAAATATGAAAGCTATGGATCCGAGAGCTTCACATGTCAAAAATTTTCTCAAATTTTGGTTCCAAATTTTGGCATGATTTTTGACAAAAAATTTGTTCAGATGGGGTTTCAAGGCAAACACTCACGTCAAATTTTCTATGGCATGATTTTTGCAAAAATTTGCCTCTCAGAATCGGTTTTATTTGTTATACTAATTGTGACAAACACAATCGATTAAAAATAAAAATTTGCAATTCTAAATTTTGAAAAAAAAAAATTTTTCGAAAATAAGTAAGGGGGGAGTACATGATTTTTTGACCAAAAAATTCAAAACAAATTTATTTTTAATAATGCACAAATTTTAAATGCAGAATGATTCAAGACGTCAAATCATGACAAAAATGCCACCAAACATAAAAATCGGTTCAGTTTTGACAAAGTTATGGGAGTTTCAAATATGAAAGCTATGGATCCGAGAGCTTCACATGTCAAAAATTTTCTCAATTTTGGCATGATTTTTGACAAAAAATTTGATCCCCTCAGAATCTGTTTTAATGTTGTTTTTTATACTAATTGTGATAACCACAATCGAATAAAAATAAAAATTCGCAATTCAAAATTTTGAAAAAAAAAATGTTCCAAAATGAGTAAGGTAAGGAGTACATGATTTTTTGACCGAAAATTTCAAAAAAATTTATTTTCAATAATGCACATATTTTAAATGCAGAATGATTCAAGACGTCAAATCATGACAAAAATGCCACCAAACATAAGTTTAACATGAGTTTAAAATGTGAGAGATATGGATCCGTGAACTTTACAAGTCAAAATTGTTGTTAATTTTAATCTGTCAACTTTCAAGTCTCTCGCTTTCATACGGACATTGCACAAACCCAATATACTCTGTTCACTTTGTGAACGACTATAAAAGAAAGAGTTGCGTGTGTGTACAGTAATTGTGCCACAGATGAGGAAATATCTCATCAAAAGGTAAATTTTAAGCTTATATGTTTACTTAATATTTCTGTTGGCTGTCCCGTTGTAGAATATTTGTTAATATTTTATTTATTTTTAATCACAAAGGCTTTGCATTAAAGCGTCCTTCATCAAGCATGATGTTTAAAGAAATGAATAAAATGTTTTAATTTGGTCGTTCAAAAGTTGGAGTTTATAGAAATTTGAATTTTTCTCAAATTTTAATTGTGTAAAATATTGGAAGCGGCTTTTTTATTGGAGATTATATTTTACAGTACTTATGTTTATATCTTAATATTTCTATATTATTGTTTATTATAATTTATTTAAAACAAAAAGTTTTTCATACAAAAACTTATTCTTCTTCTGTGCGCTACAATTTTTGTGACAAAATTATAATACCCTCTGCAGTAGTATATAAAGTAAGGTTGATAGTTTATAAACAGCTCCCACAGTGATAATAATAATAATATTAACATTTTTAGGCAGTCATATCATGATTATATATAAAATGTCATTTATAAGTTGTTTCCAAGATTAACTATTTATAAAAGTAAATATTTTTTTCTGCAATTCTTTTAATAAATTATGCCTTGGCACTCTTTGAACACTATTTAAATAACTTATATATTTCTGAGCACACAGAACACAAAAGTTGAACGGCAGCAAAAATGCCAAAGGATTTTTGTATATTTTTGACCTAAAAATTGCCATTTAATGCTGATAAAAACAGGGAAATTTCTTTTGGGCACACTTTTACAAACAATCCCTATTTGGGACAAAGCGACATCTAGCGAAAGAGCGTAGCAAAACATAGCGCAAGCAGCTTTTTCGAACTCTAACAGGCAATGTTAGAGTTAACAGCAGCTGTTAAAACCAGCTGCCATTTTAAGCCTTCAATTTCAAATGTTTTTCAATAAAAGCTGCTCAGACTTTAGTCTGGCAAAAGTTTAAATTTTGGAGTATTTTTTAAAAGAAATTAAATTATTTTATATGTTATTAACAGTTTAGCCATGGCAACAGGATGGCCAAAACACAAGGCCGAAAGCGTTGCCCGTGGCAACCATTGGCCAAGTCAGCTGACGGGCGTTGCTTGTAAACAAACAAAGAAGTGTTCCAAATAAAAACTTAGCTTTAAATGGACTATCTATAAATATATATATATATATATATGTATATATAGATATATAATATTTAAGCGGGATGTGCTAATGGGTCTGCTGTGCGCTAAGCTGCGCTGCAGCTGCTGCTGGTGCTGCTGCAAGCGTTGCAGGAGGCGCCACCGTCGCCTGCCGCCGCACGCTTCAAGGTCCTGCTGCTGGGCGCCACCGGCAGCGGCAAAACCCAGCTGGGCCACCTGCTCAGCGCCCAGCAGCGAGCTGAGGATGATCAGAGCGCCACAAATGGCGTGCGCTTTTATCGCTTGACGGGCAACGCCGGCGAGGAGACGTCGGCGACCCTCGCGCTGACCGAGGTGGGCGGCAGCGTGGACATGCAGCGCATCTGGCCGCATTATTATGCCGGCTGCCATGCGCTCGTCTTCTGTTTTGCGCTGAGCGCCAGCTACGACCAGCTGCAGTCCAGTTTTGCGCTGCTGCAGCGCTGCCTGCAGCACCCGGCGTTGCGCGGCAAGCCCGTGCTGCTGGTGGCCACGCGCCACTGCGACGGCGTCCAGCTGTACGACGTGGAGCATGCCTTCGGCCTGGAGCAGCTGACGCGCGCCGTCAACTGCCCGCTCCACATCTGCCATATGCAGGGCGGGCAGCTTGCCAGAGGCGTGGCCTGGCTGCGCCGCCAGCTGGAGGAGCAGGCGCCGGCGCTGGCGCAGCGCATCAAATATGATGTTAATATGCAGGTGTGTGCACACTCTCTCTCTTTCTCCCTCTCTCTTATCTATTACCATTCATCTCTCTCATTTTCGCTCTCTCTCTCTCTCTCTTTGGCAGTCTTGGCAGCGGCGCAAGCGCGATCTTCTCTCCAGCGCCAAATTGGCGCAGGTGCATCGGCAGCGCTTCCGGCGTCAGCATCGCAAGGTGAGCCCCAAGGTCACCGGCACGATTGAGAGAGATCTAAGCGCGATTTACGAACGTGTGACGTCACAATTGCGGTTTTTTTTTTTGTGTACCCATTGAAAATGGCTAAATAGGGTATTTTGGTTATGTGCAAAGGTATGTAACAAGCAGAACCCCATAAAGTATACATCGAATATATATTCTTGGTCAGGACGAATAGCCGAGTCGATTAGGCCGTGTCTGTCTGTCTATCCGTCCGTATGTCTGTATAAACTCAGCGATATCGTTAACTACAATAGCTAGAGACCTAAACTGTTTGACTATAGATGCTCCTTTATCATACGCAGAACAGAGACTTGTTTTTATTAGTATATCTCGGAGACTATGAAGGATAGAGCCACAAAATTTATTGTTATTATGTTCTCGCGACATATCAAAAATATTTCGGATTTTGGATGGGAGGTACCCCACTCGCCACAAATAAATATATAAAAAAAAAAAAGCAGTTCATATACTACATAGATTTCAATGCTCATGTTAAGTCCTGAAAATTTTATAAAGATCTTAGGACTAAATTCAAAGTTATTGAAAAATTTGATTTCCACAGTGTGGGTAAGAACAGCCGCTTAATAAAGTGTGTAAGTGTGTGTGTGTGTAAGTGTGTGTATGAGATTTTGTGTATGTTTAGCAGGTATGAATGCAAGGGGGCTGAAATGTATGTTTAGGTTCAGGGTATCTCCTAGTCGGAGACTTCCGACTAGAGCAATCTTTTGCTTTTAAGATTGCCAGCTTGTATAAAAACCATATAAAGCTGTAGTCCGTTGCTCTCAAGGTTTTGGACAAAATCCAAATTTTGTAAGCTGGAGCAAAATATTTTGAAAAACAAGAAAGTTCAGTTTTTATGCCTATTTTAGTCTTCCTACGAAGCCATCATTATTTTTATGCACGAACTGTGACGTCACAGAGCCTGTGACTCTCTCAATCGTGGTGCGTTGGCACCGTCTCGCTCGCACTTACTCATATTGCCCCATCCAATTGCAGCTCTGGCCTCTGCCCCAGGCCGATGACGCCACACAGCCGCGGCCTACACTGCGCCGGCGGCCATCTTTTTTGTGCGCACTGCGACGCCGTAAAATTACCGCTCAACTTTACGCAAATGTGCCAAAGATCAGGTTTTTTTCTATTGTAACACTAACTTTATAGCAATAAAACCATTTTTTTATATACTGTAATTTGTTCTTATAAGATATACGAAAAGAAACTTATTGTGTGCTAATTAAATATTTACATATACATACATACATACCTTACATGAATTTTGATAATTGCGACAATTTTGTTGACAGATCAGCAATACGCATTTAATAACGTCATTATTAACACACACGAGTTGCTGCACTTGATCGTTTATTGCTTGCACATATTAGTTTTTTATTAAACACCTAATTTAACATTTAAATGAAGCACATTGAACTCAACGAATCGTTCCAAACAAGTTCGATTGAACTACTCACAGAACTGAACGCACGAAATCGCAGTTTATTGTTCATCATATACATTGCTCCTTCAATTTCCAAAAAGGATCAGCGCTCCTATGTAATACAATTTTTATTCCATTTTTGTCTCTCAGAAATAAAATTTAAATCCAAATAAATGTAGCAATTAAATATAATATATAATACATATATATATATACATATAATTAAAGAAAATATATTTATATAAAACACGCCTTGTATTGTGTTCAATGCATTCATTTATATATAAATTATATTAATTTATTAAAAGATAATGGGATAGGAATAAAACGCTCAACTAGGCGAACAAAAAGTTCACATTATTAAATTGAACTACGATGTACAACTCTCTGTAATCAACAAGTGTTCATCAATATCGGCAGCCGAATTGCCATTCACCGACACAGTTAACATCGATATCGCTATCGATAACAAAAATTGCCAATTTATGTAAAACAACAAAAGCCAATAAGATTTAGCAGACGCCAAAGAAAAATGCAGCAAAAATACACAATTTTCAAGCGCATTTTAAAGGTGCCGCTGCCGTTCGTGTGATGTGCATTTTGCGGGCGACGCGGCGACGCTGCTTCAGTTCCCTTTTGCAGATTCTTCGCCACCCCGGCCAACTGCCAGGCGATGATGTATTGCAGCGTACCAATAAGTAAACCACAAGAACACCTCGCACACACACACACAAACACAGGCACACACACACACACAGGCGCGCACACACTTGCATGGATATTCAAACAATTACCAACACTAGCAGAGATTGGCACTCACACCCGGACACGCACACGCCGCTGACATTGATGATTGCGGCGGCATTGTTGTTGGCGGCGTCTAGAGACGCTCGAACGTGTGCTCATAATAATCCCGATATATAAGCCAGCCGAAAAAAAAACACACACTCACACACACACACACACACGCGAACACACATACATAAATAAACATGTGTCGCCGTGTGTTGTAACGAAAAGTGTAAAATAAGCATCAATCATCGCTTATTCGAGTTGTCATCAATCACACACACGCTGCACACACACTCACACACACACACGCAGACACACTGGGCTGCGCTGCGGTGACAAGAGCCACAACAAAAAGTACAACAACAACAACAACACGAAGCAACAAGCGCCGTTATCCTTGTTGGTTGTGCAGAGCAGCCACCCACCCCCTCGCCCGCTGCAACCCTTCGCTGGGCATTTACGATATTTTGCCGCCTTCGAAATTTGCAACCCCTTCTGGTGCCGCACACTGGACACAACAGCCCCTCGCTCCCCTGCTCCCTCCCTCCCCACCCCGGGCGGCCGGCCGCCTAATCAGCTTGTTATTAAATCATCAGGTTGCACGATCAGCCGCCGCCCGTCCGCTGTCACATGTCTGTCAACAGTCAGCGAAGGACCCAAGCATAAAACGAACACAAGTGAGCGAGCTCTAGTCGGGAGTGATCGACTAGCAAATACCCTGCACACAGCTGCGAGCTGTTCTTACATATATTTGTTACATATTTATTTACATGTTTAGGTCTCTAGCTTTTGTAGTTTGTGGCTTAATCGACTTAGCTCATCGTCCTGACCAAGAATAAATATATATTATATGGGTGTCAGATATGCCACACTCTGCCTGTTACACATTTGCACAGAACCTTTATACCCTTTTTAGCCATTTTCAATTGGTTGAGGGTATAATAAAAAAAAAAAAAAAATTACACAAAATATTGTGCGTAACCAAATATCCTGCGCCTGTTCCTGCCCCTGTGCGTGCCCCTGCCCCTGTTGTTGCGTGCGTCAATGCGGAAAATAAAGATTTAATCGGCATTTATGTATGTAATTTTTTTTTTTTCATATACACTGTTCACAAAACGAAAAAAGTGTATATTTGTTTTGTGCAATGTCCGTTGGTCTGTTCGTTTATATTAAACTTTATTCCGTCTGGAAATTTGGCATATATATAAAGATATCGATTTTTTAGCTACGTGCTAAATCGCAAAAATCAATTTCCCAAAGTTTTATATGTGTTTTTTAGCAAATTTAGCAGCCAAACAATGGTTGACCTTCAACAAAAATCACAGCCACGCCCTTTTATAGTAATATAATTTTAAATTTTATAAAGTTTCATCACATCTTGAGCTTCTCATTATCAGGAGCACCCACTTTGGACTCTTTCAGGCTCCAACAACACTGTAAACAGTGCATTGCGCAGCCGTTTACACCCAACTGCAATGTTCTAACTTGTTTTTGAGGTTTTTATGATAATGCGCTTGTATACTCGATATGGAACCCAACGAGTTGTCAAACGAGCCGCCCTTGAGCCCGTCAAATGGATGAGCATGTCATTTATAAAGCGTGAATCGAGTAAGGTCCGATTTTGTACAAAGCAAAAAATAATAATATATAAAAGCAAAATTTTATGTACTTGCAGAGTTTGATAAAAGGAAAACATTTTATATCAACCAGTGCTAATGGTCCCAGCGAAGAAGGGAAAACGGGCGAATAAGGTGACCAATATGCGTGAACATGACTTGAACTTTAACTATTATATACTATTTATTATATACATGTATATATGCTACACATGGTCTATAAACGGAGTATGAACAGTAAGATAAAAATTGAAATTAAAAACTTATCAAACATTACTAATTGCAATTTTTTATTTTCTAGATTCAGCGTGTGAAATTTAAAGACATGTCCTTATGGACTATCAGTTATATATAAGTATTATATATAGATTGGATTGCATTTACAATGATGTATTATTTCGCGCAAGAGCGTAGATGATAAAAGTCTAAGGCTTCCTCTTCATATTCTCGGCTCAAGTTCGGTTTGAAACTCATAAAATTATCATCTGATATCATTTAATTATCGTTTGTATTTTTAGATTAACCTAAAACGCAATTTTAATATATATCGTTCATGGAAGCGCACATGGAATTTAAAAACTTCAAAATTAATTATACTTAGAAAGCGTTTAAATGCTTAAAAGGCAAGTGAGTACAATTTTTGTGTATATTTTTGAAATTTTAATCTGCACAGCTCGAACTGTTCAAAATGTATTATATACATATATATATTTTCTACTTGGTTCGTAATTTACCAAATCCTCATCATACAGAATCGGATCAAAAGATGGCGCAATATTTGTAAAATTTAAAATCAAAAATCAGCGACGTTGAAGTCAGGCGTGATTAGGTTTTCTCTGATGCATTATGTATATAGAAGCTAACCAAACGAAATTTGGGCTTCTTAAAATTTGAATTTATACGTAAATTAGAATAAGCTTCCAAGTTTACTCAGTAGTATTTTGTATATAATAATGAGAATGAGCACTCTAACAAAACCTTCGGAATTCCGAGCGGTCACAGTCATTTTTCTATATTTTTAAGCAATTTATACAAATTTAATTAACTATGTAAAATATGTTTTTGCTGTCTCCGACACTTGTTTAGTTATATCAGAGGAGAACACAACACTCAACTATGTAATAATGTTAGAAATAATATTATTGCTTATCTGATATTAAATAACTAAGTAAAATAAGTTTTTTTTTTTTTTGGCTACGACAATTGTTTAATTATATCAGAGGAGAACACAACACTCAACTATGTAATAATGTCAGAAATAATTTTATTGCTTATCTGCTCTCTATATAAGTAATTAAAATATTAATGAAACTCTTAGTCCATGAGAAGGATAATTAGGTTTCAACCCTCAGGCAAGTGTATGAATGTAGTTGATGTCTTAGCCGAAGGCAATCGTTAGCCAATGCTATAAACTAGGCTGATAATTTATGACTATATACGATTTTTTATGTATGTTAATAATAATCAATAGCAATTAACAAATAATTAAGCTCCACTAAAACTAAAAAGTTTTTTTAAAAAAAAAAGTAAACAAATGCTATGTAAAATATAAAGTGAGCTTAAAATTAATTCATAAACAAAACAGTAGCACAAATTTTGTAACACACATAATAATTATAATTACCAACTAAATGAAGCGCATAAATTGTCAACTTGCCGGGGTCAAATAATATAACAATTGCTCGCTCCCGAAAGGTAATGCCGGCAAACAACAACAAAAGGCGACTCAAAATGGGTTTTAATTTCAATTTGGACAACAAATCCCTGCCAAAAGCAAAAAAAAAAGGAGCTATTGTTTTTGTATAATTTGAAACGGATCTAAAAACAAAATGCCGGCGCACTCGACGTCGGCAGACAATCAAATAAAGTCACGCCGCTTTAACATTTGCGGTTGTCGTCGGTTTGCCAGACATAAAGAAGGATGCGTTGGCCGACAAAGGGGCCCAAGTGATGGACAGCCAGGTTGTAGCTGGGTAACTACGCCATGTACACACACACACACACACACAGAACACACACATGGCACTGGCAAATGGCTGCAGGACATGTACACGAAATTAATTTGCAACGAAAGGGCACGACGCGCGCTTTTAATCCAACATGATATCCCGCCCGCAAAATGCAAAAAGCGGGCAACGGTTGCGCCCAGCTGCTGAACCTGAACCTCAATATAAATACCCTCTCTCTCCACGATATGCCACAACAATTGCAACGGCAAGCAAGCGGGCTGGTTTGGTGCGTTGCTCGACCATCAGATATCCTTTTATACATATTTTAAAATACTTTTTTTTTAATAATTTGTTTTTTATTAGATTGTTGTGCAATTTGAGGGCCATAAGGTTGGCTTGAAAAATTCGTGCAAGAATCATGGTTTAATTGAAACCGTAATTTTTGTAATTTTGGAGTACTTGGGGCATATTTCTACAAAATTAAATATGCACTGAATAAACAAAAGGCTGTTTACTTTTGTAAATAAAATAAATAAAAACATATTGATTAAAGGGAAGCTAAAAATATGGCTAAGGCCATATTTTAAACATACATTCCAAATTTTAAGAATTGTTAAAAAAATATTCAATTTTCTATATACTCATTAATAGTATAATAATAATAATTAAGGATATAAAAAAAATAATTCTTAGTATTAGAAGATTTTTTTTATAAACAATGTTCTAGTTCAGTTCTGGTAAAAACAATTTTTGTAACATTCGAATTTTTTATTTTTATTGTAAAATAGTTTTTTCGCCTTTTATAATGCAAATTATAATTATTTTTGTTGTGTATTTAAGAATAACTTCAAATTAACTTTAACTTTAATATAACGAAAATTTTAGGAGAGGTGCCAGGAGGTATTTCACGCCGTCGGTTACAAGCAGTTACCAAATCAGCATACCCGTTTTTTAGTAATTATCAGGGTGTAAAAAATCAGAAAGCGGATTAAACGTATTCGTGAGAATTCGTCAACGATTTCACACCTGTTCGACAGGCTGTGTGTGTGTGTGTGTGAGTGTCGCGTGTGAGTATGAGCTTTGGGGGCGTGGCCCGGCATAAAATGCCAATTAGAATTTCAAGTTCGCAGTCGGTTGGGCCGCGCCGAGGCAATGCCTTCGGGCACGGCTGCGGCAGCGGCTCCGTGTCCGCGTCCGTGTCCGCCGTCTCGCACGACTTTTTCGCCAACGCAAATTGTTTATCGCCTTCGGGGCGCTTTATTAACTTTACGGCTGGCCGGGCCCGGTCGGTTCGGATTGTGTTGGGTTGGGCCGGAGTCTGGGCCGGGATCTGAACTCGCGGCTCAGCTCAACTGACCTGACCTGGGCTTTGGTCAGCGCCATTTTACGGACTTTCGATTTTCATCTGTTTCAATTCGATTTGCTTTGGTTTCGCCTGTGGATGCCACCACGCCCTTTACTGTTGTTGTTGCTGTTGTTGTTTTTGCTTTGCACCTTTTTGGAATATTTTTTTCTTGTTTTTATTTCTGTTTCCTCCCCCTGCGGGCGCGTAACGCGGAAATGCACTCAAAATATTAAATGCTTCAGTAGTTTGCAATTATTGAGCGCCGGCCTTGTGCTTAATTTATAATGCGACTCCGGCGTGCGATTCAGTAACGGGTCTCGCCGTGCCGCGCCGTGCTGCGCCGCGCCGAGAGCAGCTGTGCTGCTGTTGACCATTCGCTTACATTTAAAGGGAGGGAGGGAGGGACGGGGAGGGGCTGCGGCCCTTACAAGCATGTTCAACTCAAGTTGAATTGCCATTTAAATGCGGAGGAATTAATTTTTCAACGTTTCTTCCATTGAATTGTTTCCTATTTGCAACAAGATTTTGACTTTTGAGCAAAGCGGAAGTGTAATATTTGATTCAACATTTGAATACAGTGCTTGTTGGAAATATGAGGCTGCAAGCCGGCTTAGAAACGAACCGGAAATACCCATATTTTTTTTTTGATATACACATTTTTTCGATTGCGAAGCTAAATTTAAGCCGAATCAGTTGCTCAAAAACAGTTAAAAACAAGCAACAACATTGCAGTCGGGTGTAACCGACAGAGCAATTCTCATTCACGGTATAATAATAACCTAAACATGTACCCTAACATTATTTTTACACATAAAACTTCAAAATCAATCTAAAAATTCATATCATGACCAAAATGCATTCAAACATAAAAATCGGTTCAGTTTGGACAAAGCTATGAGCGTTTGAAATATGAGAGCTATGCATCCGAGATTTTTACATGTCAAAAATGTTGTAAATTTTAGCATGATTTATGCCAAAAATATTTGACCCCCTCAGAGTCTATTTTAATGTTTTTTTATCCGAATTGTTTCAACCACAATGGATTAAAAATATACAATTTAGATTCTAATTTTTTTTAATGATTTTTTTTTAAATGATTAAGGGATGCATAATTTTTTTTTTAACAAAAAATTGTACTTAAAATAATGCATATATTTTAAATGCATAATCCATATTAACGACCAATCATGACTTAATTGCTATCAAACATGAAAATCGGCTCAGTTTTCATTAAGTTATGAGAGCTGTGGAAACAAGAGCTTTAAAGGTCACAATTTTTTTTTTTTTAATTTTTATAACTTCTTTATTATAAATAAATAGAAGAATAATGACTGAAGTAACAAGATGGAGCATAGAAAAAAACAGACGGATGAACGGATGAAACACAAACAAATTTCAGTTATTTACGCTTCAGTGTTTTTCAAAATTAAAATCTTAATATTCAAATATAAAGAAATTTAATTATTTACAAGCTTCTTAAAACTAGTAAAAATCAGAAAACTATAAGCTTAAATATGTGGCGTGAGTATCTGGAGCTAGGCCTTAAGATACCTGCCGTACTAAGATATTTGAGCGTATTAAAGCAATCTTAAGTTGTATAACAGAAATTAGATAACTCAAGCTATTGCTAAATATGGCCGTTAGGCATGCAAATGCCGAGATTTAAAACATAAATATAAATTCCGAGCTGCTTAGCAGAACCTCCCCACAGAACCTGCCTCACCACCCAAACCAAAAATAAAGGATTACAGCGAACGATTTTGATAAACCAAAACCAGACAGAGTCTATGAGATTTACGAGCTGATTTCGAGAGGTTACAAATACGTGTTATATAAACACACACATGCTGCAAATGCGTGAGGGGGGGGGGGGGTGGGAGTGGGTTGGGTGGTTACGCTAAATCAAAGTCATCCTCAAGTTGTTTTGTGGGCGGGCCAGAAAACTTTCAATTGCATTTTGGGCCAAGTTGCTTGGTCTTATCTTTATTATCGCCGCTTTTATTATGCTCTGGCCAGCGACTGTCGCGAGCGGGGGCGGGGTTGGTGTTGCGAGTGGGTGGTGTGGCACAGTGGTGCTCGTAAAGTATGTCATGTGTCATAAATGACAGATTCTTAGGCATACTTCATTGATCCCTTTTTGGCCGCAACGGTTTTTACGATGCCTGCTCCTTACAGGCCAAATACACACATGCACACACGCACACATAGCCTAGCTAAATTGTTGCAGTATCTATCGAATACACACACACACACACACACACATACACAGGCATAGTGCGTGTTTGAAGTTTGCTTTTGATAAATGAATGGATTTTCAAAGGCGACGTTAATGAAATACGCACACAACACGAAAGACACACACACACACACACACACACACACACACACACACACACACACACACACACACACACACACACACACACACACACACACACACACACACAAATCAAGGAGGATGTAGCCCAACGACGCCAGCCAGCTCAGCATGTGTTCCGTCCAAGTGTGTGCGTGTGTGTTTGTGTGTGCACTTCCATATATCCTTCAATCTATCAAACTCACGTGTCCGTCGTGTCTCAATTTACTCGCTTAGTTTATGTTCAACTGGCGGCGCTTTTGCTGCCGGCTTCTGTCTTGCCAAGTATTTTGATAGAGTCCGTTTGGCATATTTATGAAGTCAACGCAGCGGGCATTGAAAGGACACAAACGGCCAAAGACACCGACCAATATAGAGCCGGAGAGCGAACAAGAGCTAGCCAGAGCGTGGGCGAAATGGCCGTGTGTTAGAGTGTAAGAGAGATCTTCTGATACGGACACGGACACATGACCCGAGTGGCCCTTTTTCTTTCCTTCATTTTTTTTTTTTTTTGTTTTTTTTTTTGTTAGTCCTGTGACGCATGCTTCTTGATTTTTGCATAGTAAAAGTCAAGCATCAGAAATAACTAGTTTGTGCGTGGCTATAAAGTTAATACTACTATTGGAACTTTTCGGCTGAACAGGCACACAAAGTGTGAATAATTAATGAATGAGCAGCAACACACATGTTTATCAAAAGAAAATTACAGTGTGCGCCAGTTATATATTTTTTTTAATTTTTTCTATCATAGTTTAGAAACTGTATGTGAGTCCTATATTAATTTATTTACTATATAAATTTATATTAAAATCTTAAAGCTAACTGTTGAATCTTATTAAGAAATTCTGGAATTAAAAAAAAAAGCTTCATTTAAAATTCGCTATTAAATTGGAAAATTTTCAGCTTAGCTGCATTTTATCAACACCTGTACTTAATTATGGAGCCAGTTCAAATTGTTTTAAATTCGTTGCTGCTTAGATAAGGATCTGTATTTAAATCTTATATTAATTTATTTATTTAGAGAAAGTTAGCTTAAAATTAAAATCTTAAAACTAACTTTTAAAGTCTTATATTAAGATTTTCTGGAATTTAAAAAAAAAACCTTCATAAAAAATTCGCTATTAAATTAGGAAATTTTCAGCTATAGAAATTCTAAAATTGTAAAAAAAACTTCATAAAAAATTCGCACTCAAATTAAAATTTTTACCAACAGTTGTTCTTAATTACAGTGTAAGCCAGCTACATTTTTTTTGTTTAATTTTTTCTTAGCTTAAGAACTGTATTTAAGTCTTATATTAATAAATTCTGGAATTGCAATAAACGATCATAAAAAATTCGCCCTTAAGTTAAAAAATTTGCAGCTCAATTTAAATGCAGAATTCTTTTTCAAAAACTTGTTTACTACAATTTTTAAAACGCGTAAAAATCATAGAATATTAATCGAAAGTGTTGAACAAACAAGTGCTAGGCATATACGTAAGGCCTAATAGTTGACCACATTTTTTGTTCAGTTTCGTTATGGTTATCGCATAAATCTGGAATCGTTAGCCACAAATGTGACTGTCAATGGCCTTGGAAATGCACTTGGCATTTGGCTTAAGCCACTTAAAAGCCGCAGCTCTGCGTTAGTGCAGCGGGCATGTCAATATATGCTCGCTCGCTCCTTCTCCCTCACACATACACACATAATCCATTTCTTTCTCACTCTCTCTCTCTCTCTGTCTGCCTCTGTCTCTCTGGGGCAATCCAAAAATACTTAGCATCCACGTCAAATGTCACTAAATAATGCAAAGAACCAATTACCAAGGAGAAGGCGAAACCAAGTGATCCACTTGCAACTGTGAAGTGTGGTTGTTGTTGTAGCTCCCCTTGTTGGTGTTGTTGTTGTTTTTGTTGCTGCTGTTTATGGCGAGCTGTTTGGCGCTTTGTTTTCGCCTCTGCCGCAGGGTGCTGAAAAGTATGCCACATAAAATCGAACAGCAGAGAGCGGAAAGCAGCCGCCGCCGCCGTCGTCGTCGCCGCCGCCGCCGCCGCCGCTGAGAGTAAAAGCAGAGAGCAAAAGCAAAAGCAAACGCATTAAAAGCAACTTAATAATTCAGATCGAAATCACCAATCAGCGCAGCTGACATGTTGACAAACGACGCCGCCAACGTCGCCAACGCCAGCGACAACAACGCGGCACATCGCCATGCCACAGAGGGTACACGGGGTGGATTGGGTATGGGGCCACGTGGATGAGGACAAGAGATTTACATTTTCAAAATCGAATGGCGACATAAGCCACCGCAAAAGCAAAAGACACGCAACCACAGCCATAATGAAATCCATGATAAACAAGATAAACGAACACAAAAAAATATATATACTCTCGCACACACACACCTCACATACATACACACGCATATACATAAAAATGCTTGTATGGGACAAGCATGGCTAACATGATAGAATCGAACATGGCATCGTATACCCTATGAAGATGACTTTCAAGTTCACATCGAATACATTGAAAATGTTTCAAATGCAATTTATACCAGCTCGCAGCATGAATTTATCATCTATTAATTTTGTGAATAATTTAAAGTTAAGCTTTAACATTCAGTTGCATTATTTAGAACTTATTTTTGCTAGTAAATCCTCATATATACGGATTTGGGCAATTTACATATTTGAAACATCACTTGACATATTTCAAACTATTTTTTTTGGCATAACTGAGAGCTAAAATTATATAATAAAATTAATATAATTTCAATAATAAAATCAAAATTAATATAATAAATAAATAAATATTAAAAGCTATTTTATGCCCATTCTCAACGTAACTAGGACTATGAATCATTTAAAATGTGCTAAAAAAAAAGTTTACACATTCGAAACATTTCAAAGCAATTTGAACGTGATTATTTGTTTTCTCTTTTAATCACTCAAATCATTTGCAAATAATTGAATTCATTTATTTGTCATTTACAACTGCATGGAATTTTACATTCATGTGAATCAAATGCAGTTGCTATATGCATTCAATTTGAATTCACATCTATTGGCCTTTAAACAGAAATAGCTTGTATTGACAATTTAGTCGAATACAATAATTCAAAGCATATTTATTGTGTTTTTCTCTATTTTCTCGATTTCCAGAAATCTTAAATGTATTCTAAATAAATTTAAAAATGTGCTTAACTTTTATATTAATTTTTCACTTGTTTGCTTTTTTTTTGTGCAAGGTCCAAAAGTATTAATTTTAAAAACCAATTTGCATAATTTACATTTCGCATTTTACTTTTACTTTTGTTAAATTTTCATCAAAAACTTGTTGAAATAAATCGGATTATTTGCTTGCATCTTATGCATTTTTTTTTCTAGTTTGGATATACTGAATATTAATAATTTTTTGTTCCAAAAATAATTTCTTTACTCAAAAAAAGGATTATTATTATGTCTTCATTTTAGTAAGAGACCAATCTTTTAAATAAAGACTTTCTATTCTTGTCATTTATTTAAATTTTTGTTTGCCGAAAATCTTTAAAAAATGTTTCCTTAGCTCAGACCTTGACTCAAGCACTTGTTGTCTTCAACAGTAGTTATACCCTGCATTATACCCTATATGTGGCATGCAAAAAGGCAAAAAGAGCAACAGCGTCGCGACGCAACCGCTGATACATTTACTTATATCTATTTCAGCTCTGCCGCTTTATACAGTTTCTGTTTTGGCATATCGGCTTGCAACAACCACCAAGCCAAGGGGCCACCTTGTGGCGCTGACTACACACAGTACCCCCAATCACTGTGCAACCACAGTCAACCACACCACCACTACCACCACCACCCCCACGCCCACCCGACCCGACCCTAGCTATAGCTACTGCTGCAGTGGCGGCTCATCTTGGTCGTTGTCAACGTTGTCTTCGATGTCTTCGTTTGCAATCAATGAAAGATTTATGACAAAATATATATATATATATATATCACACACACACACACACACACACATACACTTTTGCTGGGGCGCTGCCTTTTTTTATGTCACATCATTATTTTTATTATGACGCTGCCGGCGGCGGCGGCCCGTTATTCGAGAGTGATTAGTGACTAAAAATGACAACAATAATAATTGCATTGTGTGTGTGTGTGTGTGTGTGTGTGTGTGTCTGCTTGTGTGTGTCCCTGTGTATTTATGTGTGCTTGCCTTGTGAATGATGGCTCGTCCATGATATTCGATATGATTCACAAATAAGTACAAATATTTGTTATTATACACCGCTCTGAGGTCTCCGCTCCCCCTCTGTTTCACACAACAAATAATTCCGAGAAAAACTGATTGGTTTATGTGCCACGCTGTCGCTAGATGGCGCCACTTGTCCGCTCAAATGAGCTAAAAGTTTTAAGCTGGATAAGCTAAAACAAGGGCTCCATTTTGATGTAATTTAATTTCGAGTAGGGGATTTATTTAATGGGAAAGCTTTATTAACTGGACGTGTTGTTTATTTATAAATTTCTTAATCTTATTATATTAAATATTAAGCAATAATAAAATGTGCAAATCTAATAAAATTTGTATATTAACTTTGCTGAGAATTTTTAATAAGAGAGCAGAGTTTAAATTCAATTAATTTTATTATAATAAATAAGAAGTATATGAATTGTTTTGTCACGAAATTTGTAAATTATATATATTCTTGACGTTTTTCAAAATAACCACTGCGCACCTCTGCAAATCCACCTGAAAACTGAATGCAAAAGTCAGCTGCTCTTTGTTTAGTTTAGTTTCTTTGACAGGTTAGAAGATATTTGGGAAAAATTTTAACTGATTTTAACTGCATATAGCATCTGAATATTTAGGTCTTTGCTCAGCTGTCTTTTTGGGAGCCTGGGAATTTTTTTTTCAAAGGGAGACATTGTGTGTGTGTGTGTGTGTGTGTGTGTGTGTGTGTGTGTGTGTGTGTGTGTGTGTGTGTGTGCTCTACTGTTATCTGTTGTCTGTTGCTGCTCCTAACTCACATTTGACACTAACTGCATTTTGTAGACTTTTAGTCAATCCCTCCAGCATCCGCTCCCCCCACCACCCCCCTTGACACCCACTCCCACTGGCTGCAGCCCTTTATAAATTTTGGGTTGCAGCCCGTCTGTGAGCTGTAAGTGAAATCTTTTAGTGCGTGTAAAATGCCGTTGCTCGGTTTTTGGGTGCCACGCCCACACACTTGCCTGCTGACTGGGCGGCAACAGCAGCAGCAACAAGAAGAACAACAACAAGAACAAGAACAACAACAACAACAACACAGGCGAGTTGGACAACAATGAAATGCTTTTAGCATCGAGCTGCGAGCTGCGCAGCGCCAAGCGAAATTAAGTTAACAACACAGAAAAAAGTTTTGTGCACTGTTTTTATTGAAAATTGAGTTAAAAAACAGAAAGTGTCGACGAGTCGACGAGTCGTTTGCTGCGTGTTGTATTTTATTTCAACAAGCTTCTCTTGTTGCTATTGTTGTGTCCACACACACACACACACACACACATTCTCACGCACACACACACACACACGCATGCAGAGGCTGGGGACAGTGCCCTCACATAAATTGTAGTTCATATTTCATTTTGACTAAACCCAAATTGAAAGCGCCCATCAATACCAAAATCTATCAAATTTTTTTCAAGTGTGTTTCATGTACAAAAAAAAAACGAAAGAAAAAATTGTCCTTACTAAAAATTCGAATAATAAGATTAGTCTGAAGTTAATACCTATCCAAGTCTGTCAACTATCATAACTTGGACAAAACTAAAATGATTTCCACTTTTTGGTCTTGGTTCGACTTTAAGACTTATTTGGCTTTTATTTTATATTTTTTTGTCATTTATGAAAATGCAACTTTTTTGGCTACGCGTAAATTGACAAAAATCCTTCTTTTTTCGACTATTATAAATTATTAGACTGTGAACGAGTATTGGGCAGTCGGTTACACCCAACTAACCTTAAAGATACAAAGTAAATTACATAGCGAAATTAAACTTTGAAGCAAAGAAATTTTTTGAAATTTTAATTCTTATAAATTGTATCTTAAAATAAACATGTGAAAATATTATCAAAGCAGGGAAAAAATTTTTGCTCAAAAGCTTAATCGGGCTTTCACAAGGCTTGTGTTTTACCTAGCGCTAAATATCTTAGTATTTTCTCTGAGTGTAGTAAGTGATCTGCTTAGAAATATAATTTCCATAACTTGAAGCTTGATAGCCAGAAAGTTTTTCATGAGAAAATTTGGCCACAATTTAACAGTCATATTATTTATATTTTCTTTAAACAAAATTACAAATTTTATTTATTTTTATTTTATATATCCATATTGGCTGTGACATGTATTTGACTATGTTTCTATAATTCTTATATTATATAGCAATAATTACAATTAATTACATATATAGCATTATTTTTGATTCCAATCAACAAAGATGAAACCTGATTTTGTAAAATAGACTTAATTACATAATTAAACGAATAATACGTTAAGATTTTACCAATTTGTTGATGACCAAAAATGATAAGCGGAACTCATTGCCCAGAGCTGAAAAAAGTTGGCGCATCTGCCGCCTGCCAGTTGGCAGTTGGAGGGGGGGCGTGGCAGCACGAGACAAAGTCGCTCGAGAAGGTGCTCAAGGAATCTCAATAAAAGTTGTCGACAGGGCACACACACACACACACGCAGACGCTCTTTAGCGCTGCCAAATCAGCGCAGAGATCACACAGATGTGTGTGTGTATGTGTGTGTGTGAGCATAAAATTTATAAATTATTGAATCTATGAAAATATGAACATCACGTACGCGACGCTGCTCGCTTCAGCTTCTTTTTGCCAGGACGAACTATTCAGCAGCACAGATACAGATACAAAATACAGGCTACAGGCTACAGATACAGGCTATAGATACAGATACAGATACAGATACAGATACAGATACAAACAAGACAATCGCACAAAACGAACTTACAGTTATGCACAAAAGACTAAGTGTGTGCGTGTGTGTGTGTGTGTGCGTGTGTGCGTACGTCAGAATATGCACAGAATTTCATTACGCTGCCTGCGTTCGTCGCTCGTATTTTTATAAATAAGCAAGTTGGCATCCCTGCCAACCAGCCAGCCAGCCAACCAGCCTGCTAGCCTGTTTATTTGTTTGTTCGTTTGTTTGTTGTTTGTTAAAGTTTGTTCATCTGTTTCGTCGCGTTCGACGTGCTCAACATTATTGGCGGCTTCGCTTGGTTACTACATGAGCTGCCTGCCTTTGTTTGGTTGTCAGAGGGGAAGGCAGGGGGGGGGGGGTCTTACTTTTGCCCCACCGCCCACCGCGCCAACCCCTGCTTAACCGTAGTTTGAAAAGGCGTCTTCCAGCAATAACGGTGCCAACTAGAAAACTTTTCTAATAATTCGTTTGATGAATTTCTTTTCCACGACAAAAAAAAAGAACAAAAACGAATGAAAAAACAAGTAAGATGGCTCTAGTCGGGCGTCCCCAACTAGGAGATACCCTGTCATTACATACGTTTAAAGCTCTTTGCATTCATACACACATTCACAAGGTCACACATACACACACACACAAACGCACGCAGCAAGGTGCGCACTTTGTACATCATGCTTGGCCCCACTATGGAAAATGAATTCTTGAATAACTTCTAAACTAATCTAAATCTATGTACAAACCAAAGCGCAAGTCTGTAGTATTTGATTTGCGTTTTTTCGATATGGAAGGGCGAAGAGGGAGGTATCCAAAATCCGTTTTATATATTTATAATCTGCGTATCCTTTACGAGCACATAATAAACTAAATTTGATGACTCTAGCTCTTATAGTCTCCGAGATATGCCAATAAAACCAAGTCTTAACATCGATTTTTATCGATAATAATGAAACGGAGCAAGATATCGAAAAAAAATTATAAACCATACTGCGTATGGTTTAGGAGAATCTTTGGTCGTTTAGTTTAGGTTTCTAGCTTTTGTAGTTTCCGAGATCGCTGCGTTCATACAGACGGACAGACGGACATGGCTCATCGGCTCAGCTCGTCGTCCTGATCAAGAATATTTATACTTTATGGGGTCGGAGTTGTTTCTTTCTGTCTGTTACATACATTTGCACAAAAACATTATACCCTTTTTACCCATTTTCAATGGGTTCAGGGTATAAATAGCAGCTAAATAGAAAAATAGGAAAAAAGGCAGAAACATTCATTGCCCAGCTAGCAGATGGAGCAGCTCTTCAAGTACACAAAACTGAACTATGATGGGAATGCATAAGAGCCTTTAGCATATTTCGATAATAGCGCTGTCAACTTGCTGCAAGAATAGCTTGCCAACTATTGATATATAAGCGCATTGCAAGTATTCTAGATGAAGCAAGCATCAGGAAAAAACTTGATTCCTAACTCTACAAATGAAGCTTAACAAAGACCTCAAGGAAATATTTTATTATTTTCAAAATTTAACATGAATTTCAGCTGACTTCTTTTCACGTTTTTTAAAATCTATTTTTTTCCATTATTGTAAAATTTGTTACCTTATTTCAATCAAAATTCGTAAATTGGTCAAGTAATTTGTTTTTTTTTTTATTTAAAAAAAATTGTAAAAGTAAAAACCAGCAAATGAATAATTCAAGCGTTTAATTGGTAAATGAAGGTTTAAATAAATCATATGTTTAAATTGGACGCCAACTACGCGCCCCGCTCCCCCTTGTCCAATTAAGCACATGGGCGTGGTACCGTCCTATGAAAGAGATCAGGCTTTATAAAAGGAATTTCGAATTGATTTACAAAAATAAATACCTATACAAATAAAGCTCAATGTGTATGTGTTTTACACCAGAAACAAAACTGAAAACAAATGAATATTACAGATTTGATTTAAAGGGTATTTGTGACAATTACCGACTAATTAAAATATTGCGTTCTCTCCAGTTTCAAATCGAGTGGTTTTTCGTTATACTGAGAATCAAGCGAGTATAGTTTCATTTTATTGTTGAAGACAGATGTATTGTCTGCGTTGATGAACCGTGAACGACGCAAACTGCAACGCCCAACTGTAGAGTGTGGTACCGTCCTGATAAATAATATAAAATATTAACATATATAAGTATATATGTATGAAATATAAATCGAAAATAATTTAGCATTTGCATTCTTACGAATATTAAACTCGTAAATTTAATTTCAGGATCAATCAAGGCAGGTTAAACAATGTTGCATGTGTAACTTGAAACTGAAAACCAACTGAATTAGTAACAATTGTTGTATTGATTATATGTTTACCTACCAAAAGCGTTTAGTTTAGATTTTATGACTATAGTTATATCTAAAGTGGATATGATATAAATGTAATTATTTAATATATTGTTGAAGAATTTACTTACCGACCATTTGTACATATGTTGTGTGTGTGTGTTGAATGCATTTGTAATCGTATTTGGAGTGGCAATCGCTTAGTATTGTATTATATTATATTATGTTGCTATTGTAATATTATGTCCTTTGTGTATGTCCTTTGGTTGCATTGTAGGCGCCCATCATAGTAGCCTTAAGTTGCCAGTGAAAGGAAATTTATTGTATTTGTTGAAGATCAAAGTAAAAACTTGTTGGTGATAGTGTACTAAAATTGAAATATATAAGAAATTGTTGAATTAAAAAAAAAATAAAATGTTGTTTATATACTTGTTTAGCGTAACCTTAGTAACCGTCTCTTTTCCTTTAAATATGAATACGAACAATAAGAGGGCTGCCGCAAGAACTACAAAAAAAAAAATATATATATATATAAATATAGATTATTCAAACTATACTTGTAATTTCCAAAAATTACGAGATTTATAAAAATGCCAAAAACCAAGAATATATAAAACACAACACTTTTAAAAAACTTAAAAGTAAATTAATTTAGACTATACAATGTACAATAAATAACATTTTTTTTTTAAATTACACAAAAATAATTTCTTAGCACATACTTACATATTTTTTGTTTTAGTAAAAACAATGAATTGAAAGGAAACAAAAGTAAAGAGAAGATTTTTTTTTAAAGAAGACGACCACGCACGCTGAGTAAACACATTCGACTACACCGTACAAATAATTTCGCTGCACAAAATAGAATCAGATTGAACACAAATTTAAGTCAAAAAGAGTTTTTTTTATTTTTTTTTTATAAATAATTTAGAATTTTAAAATTTTGATAAATTTGTTGTGCTCCGTTTGAGCTGTAATTGCTAACTGAATTATTTTGGAAGCAGTTGCCACAGCTCGCCGGCTGGCGGAGCGTCAAAATTTGACCGGCCTACTTAGAGCACAAAAATGTTCCCAAGAAAATGGAGAAAATATTGTACGCAATTAGAATTAAAGTTGGCGAGGCCGAAAGAGCAGAGTGTTTGTGTTTGTCCTTCACCTGATTATCAAGAAATGTAATAAATATATATAAATAATGCACATTACTTGAGCTACATATATTTAGAAATAATATATATATATATATATATATATATATATATATATGTGTAACTTTGAGATGCACACATAGCTGTGGGAAATCCAGTTGTGTGTCAGCTATCCAATCCAAGGCAGCGTGTTTGCATTTTGTGCGTGGTCCCAGAGCCTCCAACCGCCCAGCTTTGTACCACAGCTCGTATACGTAATCTATTTAATTCAACCAAGCAAGCGTGCTAGCTGTATATGTGTGTCATGTGTGTGTGTGTGTGTGTGTGTGTGCGTTGCTTCGCTTTGGCATTATCAACTCATAAATATTTATTGAATTTTAAGAAATTTTCAAAAATTGGTTACAGAAGTAGCCAACGGTCCGGACCAGACCAAAACCAAACCAAACCAGACCATACCGAACCGAACCGAGGGTGGCAACACTGGCGACTTGGCTATCAGCACATATCCGTCATCGATTCTTCTTAGCCGCTGCTTCTCCTTACCCTGCCATCCGTGCCATTCGCTCCTTCCGCTTCAGCTCCGTCCGCCTGTCGCTCCGTTTGCATTCTCTTATTTGGATTATAATTTTTTCCATTTCACATATGAATGCGTTTTCCTTGGTGGCTGCTCTCGTCGTCGCTCAGCGCTGAGCGCCCGCTTTTCTGTCCAGTTGTCAATTTCCATTTTCATTTTCATTTTCATTTTCATTGCAAGCGCCAAAAGTGGCGCCGTTGGACACAAAGTTGGCCAATGCAATCCTCGGGGCATCCACAGCTCTGGCCGCAGAATTGTCCACTGTACGAAGATATCTGAACTGCGCCTGTCAAAGATTGCACAAGAAATTGTTGTAAATAAAGATAACTAAGGGAAATTTAAGTATCTTAAGGTAGTTATTATTATTATTATGAATATTGTTATTATTATTATTACTCAAAATGAGTTTCTGGTTTTGAAAAATATATGTATATTGGATATCGGGTAACTAATAAAGTTATTTTTATTTTCTTATCATTATTATTGCTACAAAGAACTATGTTTATAAATTTTTATTATTATTATCAATATTATTAGTTTTTATTATCATCCTTATTATTGATCAAATTTAGTTTCTGCATATAAAACTATCTGTGTGTTTTTAAGTTATCCTGACTGAACTTGACAAATGAAAGTATGACTATAGTATCAACAAAATTATATCAACATTGGACCAGCATAGCATATAGCTCTTCTATAAACGATCTGTCCAAAAATTAACTTCTGTATGAAAATCTTTGTTCCTTGGTATTTGTGTTCCTAAAACAAATAGAAATATCAGCATCATCAAACTACTATATAATATCAATAAATTGGCTAACAATTGCTTACGATAGAATTATTACATACATCCTCTAACTAACTGTTAAGGTATTTAAACATCGGAACACCCCAAAGTAAACTTTTCTTTCTTGTTGGGGAAAAGCTTTGCTTTTTGGTACAAAACCAACTTTAATGAGCCATTTCAGGCGCTTGAATTTATTTTTGATTGAGAAATTATAGTTGCAGTTGCTCAAGAATGAAATTTGCATTTAAAAAATTCCGCACTAGTTACAGGGTATCTTTTAGTCGGGCAACCTAGCTAAAGCCCTCTTTGTTGTTCTTAAGCAAATAAAGGGCAATTAGTTGATTAATAAACGTAGACAAGAGGTCAATCAGCGACATATGGATTATGTACTAGATACTTTGCGTTCCATTCCAATTCAGACAATTCCATGCCCTTTTATTCCGTTTTGTTTCGCTGCGTTTCGCTGCACATCAACTTCTTTTGCCGGCTGCAACACTGGACTCTGAGGTATTTTGTAATTATGAAATTAACTTTGACCAGGTACGCGACCCATTTGCACTTTGCCATTTTAATCGCATTAAATGCTCATATTACCGTTTATTCGACACCCCCCTTCGCCCACTCTTTGAGCATATGGAGATATATATATATATATATGTAGAGCCCCGCCCATTTGGTGTACGCCCACGCAAATGCAAAATTAACTTGTTGATGTAACGATGCGAAATAAATGAGCTTGGGTTTGAGGCAAGTTAAAGGCGGCGGGCAAGGGTATGGGCGTGGCGTGACCCGGCCCGGTCTGTTTGAGGTTATGGGGAATACCCATTTGATGGCAGTTGGAAAACCGTTTCGTGTTCGAATCTTATTAGTGGTTTATAATTACAATTGTATACAGGCCAATTACGTTACGAGACAAAGCGAGTGCCAACCACACGCACACATACACACAGAAATAGATACAGGTGAGTGTGTGTGTGTGCAGCTAATTAACCAAAGTCAGAACTAGCCGTTAAGTGCTTCAGTGTGTGTGTGTGTGTGTGTGTGTGTGTGTGTGTGTGTGTGTGGTGTGTGTTGCAAGTAGCTCAATAATGATGTTCATTTCGTAAGCAAATCTCATAACACACACACACACACACACACACACACAAAAGCACACACAGCGTGAGCTGTATTTATGTAAATGGCGACAGCAATTTATGCATATATATTTGTTGCATAAGTTAGCGCTCAGATAACCAAGCAACCCAACCTCAACTCGCCACCCAACTCCCCCTTTACACTCCAATTGCTGCAGGGGAGGAGGCAGGCATGGGGGGGGAGCTCACCACCATATCCCAAAGTGTGTTTTGTAATTGAATCCACGTCTGAAATCCGTCTGTGGTCGATAATTTCATTTTAGGCCCCATTTTGAATACAAATTACATCACTCGCACGCAACGAAACGACACGAGGCACGTTTTGCAACATCAGTCGACATTATGGATGGACCTCGACCGGGCGCTAGCCCAATACCCAATATCCAAAATCTAAAATCCAAAATCCTAATCCTCGTAACACCTTACGTCGACCGCAGCGCCAAGGCGAACGCTAGTGCATATTGCTGGCAGTTGGCAGATTAAGGTCAGATTTTCCGATTGATCAATTGCAGTTGGACTGGCTGCTGCGTTGATGGATGTGTAGGCGACGAGTGCTATGAATAGTATTGCCATTATATTCTGCCAGAGTAGATCCCTCATTTTTGACATTTACAGCGTTGTGCATATAATGCATTTCGTGCTGACATCGGCTGAGCATGTTCGTATGTCTAATTAGCCTGTTACGAAAGGACACAAATGGAAATATTTTGTTTGCCTCGTAAATTACAGCAGCTGAGTTTATATATTCCATGTCTTTCTGGGCGAAAGCCGCGATCTGAGAGACTGCTTGAAGTAATGATTCAATGAATGTTTGAAAGAAAGAATTCAATGAATGATTTTAGAATAGATCAAATCAATAATTTAAAGAAATTTAAAGATACATATAAAAAAAATTACTGAATAAATAATAGAAAGATATAGTGAATAAATAATTGACAGAAGGATCGATCAAGTGGTTGAAACAAAGAATATATGATTAGCTAAAAGAAAGACTAAATGAATGATTGAAAGAATGATTGATAAAAGATCAAATAAATATTGCGAAGAATTATTTAAAGAACAGTCAAAAGAAAGAACGTAAGGAAATTGCTATTAAATGATTGAAACTAGAGATTGAAAGTATGAGAAATTAAGTTTATTTATTTATTTACTTACTGAGCAATTAAGTTTTCAACTATCGATTGCTCGAAAAATCGTTTTCCAAAAATCGATTACAGCTTTGTTTTGTAAAGCAAATATTATAATATAAAGCGGCATTTATTTTTTTTTTTTTGTATTTTTTTCTTGTTTCTAAATTAAATATGAACATTTCTTAATATTATGATAGCTCGTTATTGTTGTATAAATAGGAAAAAAAATTCTTGAATTTATACAATAATTTGTGTACTTGAAAGAACTTTTTTTGAGCCAAAACGTTTCTTAGAACAAGTTCTGTATTTTGTTCTCAAGTTAAGAAATTTCCACCTTGGCTGATTTAGGCATATATCTCTTTTTATTGTATTGGGACTGTGCAAAGCTGGAAGCTCGTTATCTCCTTGTTGTGATCCGTCAAACCAATTAACAGGTGTTTGTATATTTTAATATTTTATGTGCATATATAAACCCCAACCCTAGATTTTTCATTATAATTTAGATTTTCTGTTAGTTTAGTGATACCACCCAAGTTTTTTTTATAGTTGTTTATTTACTTTATTAGCGATATTTTTTCACCTTAAGCTTGTTTTCCTAAAATTTTCTAGCTTGACTTTGGATACAGTTAACAGCACAAAGTTTTCCTTATACACAGACTTATCTTATCTTTTATTAAGCAGAAGCAGCTATTTAGCTGTCCTAACAGATTCAATTACTAGATTATCTTAAATATATATAGACGAAACACAAATACTATATTTTGTACTATTCATAACATTGCGCAGGTTAGGCTCGTTGTATTTTCAGTTTGGAATATTTGCACTTAACAGCTTGCCGGGACAACAGCTACTCCGAAGGCAAACAGAGCTCTTATACCTTACCTCATCAGGCATAACTGTTATATAGAGTGCCATAAAACATCCCCTCAGGCTCTGATGAATTGTGAACTGCGCCTGCGCCAGCTGCGAAGAGTTGGCTGCGTATTAAGGAGCTCCTTAAGAGCGAATCGCTGTTAAATCGAATGTAATGGAAATTTATTGGGCGCTTACAGGTAAAGGACACTAATCAAATGTCTCTGTGATTGATGGACAGAGATGCAGCTCTTATACGATGATGGGTGTGGGTGCGTGTCTCGGCTAACATGGGCACAGGCTAAGCCAGCATAACTGTAGTATTTGCGGGGTAGTTTGCTGGAGGAAAATTTATACGTTTTAAAAATATTTTGAAAAAATACTTTATATTATATATATATTTTAATATTTTTAAAATAAGTATTGTAAAAAAACTTTGATATCTTAGTATTTGATTTGAATATTTTATAGCACATTTATTTGTGTTCTACATATAACAACTGTTATATTCGCATATCCTCAACAGCTAGTGAGAGCGAGTGGCTCTCTTTGCTGCTGCTGCTCTCTCTCGCTCTCTCTCTCTCTATCTCTCTCTCTCTCTCTCTCTCTCTGCTAAGTCGCTCTGTTAAGTTAACAGCAATCTGGCTATTACATAACTGTTATACAAACCGCTAACCAGTTACGGTACAATTCCTTTAAACTGCGCGGAAAGCCAACCGGATAAGCAATAAGCCAAGCCAAGGCGTTGCCAAAAAAATGCAGAGGATTTTTTTTTTTTGTAAACAGCAATTTTATTAAGTATATTCACACATACTAATAGTTATTTACAACCAGCTTGTAAAGCTCATTGTAAACACAAATTATTGTGTATTTTTGTATATCGGCATGTCTAAGTATTAAAAATGCATTTAATAACATATTTATTTATGCCTTATCAAATTCCAATGAGCTGAGCACAAAAAAGTAAAGCCAAAACTTGTTGAATACGTCGGCAGCTCGACTCGCACGTTGGGCGTATGTCAAGTCCTACCCCCAACCCCGATGCGACCAAAAAATTTCGCTTAGAAATTCAATATCTATACGTGCCTGTATGTGTGTGTGTGTGTGTGCGAGTGTTTGTGTGTGGGCCAATTGCCTCGGCTGCCTGAGCGCCTAAAAAGCAGACATAATTAGTTTACGCCGAGATTTTTGCTTCCCTTTTGGCGCTACTTTCAGCTGCTGCATGCCACAAAGTCCTTGCGACACTTACAAAAGAAAAGGCGCCCATTTAAAGAATGATTATTAAAGCGCAGTGAAAGTACCGAACATTTTTTGCCATGGCTTACAAGCTAAGCTTTAGCCTTAGATTAGCAAATATACATAGATATATATCTAGACCCAACTGGTTATTATTCAATATCGCCTCTGTTGTATTGCTTAAATTGTTTATGAGGGCTTTATTAAATAAGTTCTAAGTAACATATTCGTCTTACATCTGAAACAAAAGCAACAAAACGTGCTCTATGTGGTACACTCAGGAAAAATAAATTTTAAATTAAATCAAATAATTCGTAACATTATAATTAAAGGTTCTTCAGTGAAGTAGAAAATTCTATTTCCCAGATTTTTTGTGCATGAAGTAAACGTAAAAAGTGCTTAATAGAAAAACAACGTTTTTTTGGCTTAAAACTGTATTTGAATATTTTATTTAGAGATTTTAGTATTATTACTGAAGTTTAATTTAAAAAATTGATTAATTTAAATACAAAATTCTTGGTTTTTTCGCTTAGGTTACAAACTACGAGAGATATTTGAAAGATGGCCCAAAAGTTGGTTTACTTTTTGGTGTTTCTATAAATTTGAAAGCACAAATGTGCTTTATAGCTTGGGACGGGATTTTAGATAGCCCCGTAATCTTGTTTTTGATTAAAAGAAAAATTTCCCTTTAGCAATAAAAAACTTTTTAGTTTCAAATTAAAATTGAGCTTTACATATCCAACTGCAGCCCTTTGGTTTTCTCCTTACTCACATATCTTCGTTTATATATCTTCTCCGACTTTCATTTCTTGTGTGCTTTCCCCTTGATTTCTCATGGTATTCATGTGAGATTTATTAGGCTCAATAATTGTAAAGAATGTGCAGGAATACAATAAAGAAAGAGAGGCATAAAAAAAAAAAAAAACTTGCTCACATTTGGCTTGGCCAACAGTTTGATATATAAATCATTCATTTGCATGTACTTGCAGGGCCCGCCATCTTTCTCACTCTTTCTATCCTTTTCTGTCGGTTTTGCCCGCTCTCTCTCTCTCTCTCTCTCTGTTTCCTGTCTGTCTGTCGCTTTATCCTTTTCGTTATTGATGTACATTAAGAAAAGTGCTAAAATATTAAAGCTAATTGTATGCAAGATATGATTTTTATTCGCAAGGCGTGGGTGTGTGTGTGTGTGTGCGTATGTGTGAGTCGTTGGAAAAATCAAAATTTTACGCTCTGCTACACATTCCTGAAGGCTGCACAAAGTTGCGCCAAACGCGACCGGGGGCAAGGAGCAGTACAAAATGGGGTTAGCTGGGGGGAGTTGGGTGTTGGCGGCAGGAAGCTGGGGTGGGGGTCAGCGCCAAGGGGCAAATGCTTATGTGTATGTTGATATGTGTATCTATGTGTGCTTAAGTGCGTGTTTATGGCGCAATAAAACAGACCCTAACAGGCTGGCACCACACACACACACACGCACACACACACACACACACGCACACACACACACACATATTTGCTGCTGCTGTTGCATGCCGCCAGCCAAATGAAGCAACCAAAACGAGTACGGCCCAAAAAGCAGTACCCAAGCCCAAGACTAGAAGTTGGCCCAGACCCGAGCCCGAGCCCAGATCCCACAGACACGAGCCAAAAAGCGCAGCCAACCGTCTGTCTGGCCGGCTGTCTGGCAATCTGGCAGAGTCGTCTGGCAGCCAGCATCTTTGGCTGTGTCTTTCCGCTTGTCTGCGGCGCATTTATGACTTCCACACACACACACACACACACACACACACCCAGTCACAAACACACACACACTCAGACGCTTGCGTTGCAGACTGTGGCTGCATAGCCTGCATATAGGCGCATAGACATATGTCTTATCACACCCACACACACCCGCACACACACACCCACTCGCAGCACTCTAGTCTGCTGTCAAATGCCATACTAAACCGATAATCCAATCATAAGTTATAGTCAAATGAGTTTGCTCTTCAATAAATTTTCGCCAACATCTTATTTTTTATGCGCTACGTAAGGGTTATATTCATTGTTTATGCAATTTGAAACACCATATGGTATATAACAAAAATATAATATATTTAAAAAATTTAAAATTTTGTTCCATGTGGCATAAAATTCGAATAATTTTCGAATACGAATTTCGATCTTCAATATTCTTAAATAAACCTTAAATTTGTTTTTTTTTTAATATTTTTATATAGTATATTGTTTTATAACTTTAAACATTATCAGCCAAATTATTGGCTTCAAATATTTGTTTGCTAAATATTTCTTAATTTCCAAATCGAACAAAATATTCCTTGAAATAAGCACAAACTACTCATTTCAAGCAATTTCGTACTCGAAAAAAGCGTAAAATATGTTTAATGAAATCACGTTTCATGGTATAAGTACTTTTTTGCGAGTTTTGCATATAGATATTTTGGGATTTCAAAAAGTTATTATAGGAAGAGTTTTTTTTTTTTTTGATAATTTTTACTTTGGGCGGATTTTGTAAATTTTTGACCTTAGTACAAAATTCAGACTAGTTTATTATATAATAATATAATTAGCTAAAAGATTCAGACCGGTTTATTATATATAATAAAATAATTATATAATAAACTAGTCGGAATTTTGTGAAATAAATTTTTAATAAAATAATTATATAATAAACTAGTCTGAATTTTGTAATTAAATGATAAATTTAAAAAATCCAGTCATTGTTTAATAAAGGTCTAAAGTTATGTTCTTTAAAACAGGGAACCAGGTTGCCAGGATTTGTTTTAGAAGGTATTATTAGTAAATAACTTTTAACTTGACTTATATAAAAAAAGCATTGACTATGGCGTTGAGCTTAAAAACTGCAGTATCCATCCATTATGCTGGTATTTCATCCCGAATATTCATTGTTTAAATTTTTAAATAACTGAATCAAAATTAGCAAACTTCTTCGCTCCAAAAAAATAAAAAAAATAAATGATGTAAAGTTTTCAAAATAAATTTTTAGCAAACTTGATCGTTTCTGTCACCAAAATTGCGCTCATGTTTCGGATTTCAATTCAGCTATTTTCCTTAAAAGTAGAACTTTAATAAAATTAATTGAGCCGATTGTGAGGGCATTAAAACTTCAATAAAAGCCAGCTCTGATTTGTTCTTGGTTTCAACTTGTTTTGGTGATTTGCAGCACTGGCATATCTTTATGTTTTGTCAGTTGAGTATTCGCCAGTGGGAGCGAGAGAGAGAGAGAGAGAGAGAGAGAGAGAGCCTTTGCCGTTGCACATCTAACACGTTTCATATAACACGAAACCAATTAGCCAGCCAGTCGACAAGTTGTCAGCTGCTCAAATTTAACGCACTTGCAACTTGCAACGAGCAACGAGCAACGAGCAACTGGCAACGTGCAACAACTTACAGCCAAGCAACGCAAATGGCAGCCATTTGGCGCAACGGCAGCCGTTCCACAAGATAGCAGAACGCACCTGCCCGTTAGCCAGTGCTGGAACACTAGTCTGTGTGTGTGCGTGTGTGTGTGTGTGTGCCCAGACATTACTGTACGACACTTAACCGTTTACCCGCCCACGGCAACTGCTGGCGACGACGCTCTCAAAACAGCTCGAGTGTGAAATGAACTGATCTGCCAGAGAGCAGCGCAATGTGCGATACGAACTGAACTTTTTGTCACAGTGTAAAGCATCATATTTTTGAACCTTATAAAGGAACCAAAATGCAAAACATCATGAAAATCGGTTCAGCTCTGACAAAGTTATGCAACTTTGAAATCTGGCAAGTATAGATTTGAGCAATTTACATGTTTTTTGACATGATTTTTGACAGAAAAATTGACACTCTCAGAATCACTTTTAAAGTGCTAATACTAATTTTGCTAATTAAAAAAAAATATATATATCCAAAATAAGGAAGGATAGTAAAAGATATTTTTTTGGAAAAAAAATCAACAACAATTTATTTCTAAATACGAATTAAATTTAAATGAGGTATTGATCTATAGGTCAAACCATGATCAAAATGCGAAGCCTCATGAAAAGCGGTTTGACAATTTGTTTTCGGCTTTAATTTTTACAAAGTTATGGAAAATTTAAAACTAGCAAATGTGAATTCGCGAAATTCATATGTAAAACTAATTCAAAACAAATAGTAAAAAAATAATATATATTATAAATAATAATAAAAATAAAAATAATGATTTTTTTTATCGTAATCAGACTCAAATCTCTAATAAGATTGGATTGCCGAGCCAAAGCCAAAAACAGTTCTCTCTTAGGTCAAAAATAGATACACAAATAAATACAGCGTAGAAAGCATACTAAACAACAAATAAAACAAGTTTGTTATAATTATAAGTACTTGCTATTATTATATATATGAAATCCATAGATTGACTGCATAACTAATTAGCTAAGGGAACTCGGCATTTTTGTGCTGGGCGGGCAGAGGGCGGACCTTTTGTCTGGCTGCTCCAGAGGCCAATTTAACCAACTGGCCAACATTTTGCGCAGCAAATTTCATAAACGTAGAAAATAAGCAAACGCGCACACACAACAAGTGGACATGGGTGTGTGTGTGTGTGTGTGTGATATTCATAGGGGTGCATGTGCGTGTTTGATGGGGTGTGTGTCTGTCCGCGTGTGTGTGTGTGTGTGTGTGTGTGTGTGGATGGCTTTTATTGAAAAACGTAATAAGCCCATGCCGCAGTCAACGTACATATGTCGCGGGTTTCCTTTTGTATTGTCATTGGCGTCGATGTCCTTGTTGTAGTCCTTGTTGTTGCTGCTGTTGCTCGTTGTTGTTGTTGTTGTTGTTGTTGTTAAGCTCGGTGTCATTTTTTTTTCTTGTGTATGTTGTCCTTATGCGTGTGTGTAACAACTATTAGAAAAGAGCAGCAGCAGCATCAGCAGCAGCAGCAGCAGCCGCAACAGGAGCAACAGGATTGCTGCTGCTGCGCGCCGAACTCTCCTCTTTTACTTCCCCCACGAACCTTTGCCCACTTTTTTGTCCTTTGGCTGACTTTTGAAGTTTTTGCGCTACCGCCCACACGAACCGTGGATGCCTTGTTCCATGTTTATACACTGTTCGCAAAGTGAAAACGAGTATATTGGTGCTGTGAAATGTCAGCACTGTTGGAACTAAGTGTTCCTAGCTTAGATTATATGCATGTGTCTTATAAGCGTTGTCTCAGGGTGCGTCCAAATCGCAAGAGCTCTATATCTTTTAGAGGTAGGGTTACCACATTTGGCTTATAGAACCTTTAGAAATATGAAAATAAAAAATATTAATATTGATAATACTAAAAATAATAATGGTAATTTATATAATAATAAATATTGCATACTAATTCATAAACAAGTAATAAAAAAACAAACTTACAAAAAAAAAAAAATTCAAAACTTTTGAAACCTTTTTGAAAAAAATATAGTTTGATTAAAATGTTTGCTGTTTTTTTTTCCAAACAAATTTGTAGAAAAGTTCGGTTCAAAATCAGTTTACAGCCTTGGCTTTTAATTATTAATACACTGTAAACAGAGTATGGCCGCAGTCGGTTGCACTCGATAACAACGTTCTACTTGTTGTTTTTTTCTTCTTCTCCTGGCCTGGCCTGCAAACGTTTATGATGTCCTGCTATTGTCCCTTTAGCCAACGCACACGCTGTGCAAAATTGTGTGTGTGCGTGCGTGCGTGTGCGAGTGTGTGCGTGCGTGTGCATGTATTGGTGTGCACTCTTCTTTTGTTACAACGATTTTTGCGCAATTTCTTTTGTGCTTTGTGCTTGGCGCTTGGTGCTTTGTGCGGTGCTGCGGCTCTGCTGTCATAACTGTCGCTCTTCTCTGTTGTTCAGGACGACAAGGACAACGGGCACCACGGCCAACGATGTGGATGACGACGTGAACGTGGCTGCCGCTGCTGCTGAGCACATGCAATTAGTGCCAAATGTTTCCATATTTTTGCACACACACACACACACACACACACACACGCACACTCGTGTCGAGAGCAAGTGAGCGCTGTCCAGTCCACAGTTGACCACACCATTTCGAGCAGCGTGCAGCATTCACTGACAAAACATCGCACCCTGCACCCCTTGCACCCGCAACCGCAGCAATCGTCCAATGTGGCAGCAAAAAAAAAAAAAAAAAAAAAAGAAAAAAAAAAAGGAGAAAAAAAAATGAAGAAGAGCAGCATTTTCCGTTTCATTGTTGCCAGACTATGCAGCAATAACAACGAATTGTTGCATAGCCTTACTGCAAAAAAATGCTGCAACAATTGTGAAGCAAAAGCCAATATTTATTAGGAAGACACCCTTTTATAATTAGTTCATAGAAATATTATTTAAGGCCCTTTATTAAAAGCTCTTCAATATATTGGGCTAATAAAAACTTATTCCATAGACTTTAAAAAAACAATTTGTACATTGAATAAAATCTGGTATTTTATAAAATCTATTTAAATTAAATTCTTTGCAGTTAATTCTCAATTTACTCGAGGTATTTAATTCAACTATTTGTTGTCGTAATAAATGCATAGAGATATAATTTAAAGCCTTAATTAAATTAATGTTTTATTTTAAATGAGATATTATATTCAGTATATATAAGCCATATATCTATATCTATATTTTCTAGAAATATTTTTTAGGTTTCATAATTCTCATCGATTTAGGCAAAGTTTTTAGTAAAAAAAAAACACATTAATAGCTTATATTATATCCTATAATTGTTATAATAATATCTTAACTAAAATTCACAGTTTACAATTTTCTTGGCTTTCGTTTTTTTCTTAAAAGCTAACATTAGAGCTTAAATACTTTTAAGCCTATTCAATTTTTAACCGTTATTTAATCGTTTAAACCAGATATTGCATGTCATTTACATTAAGAGTTTAAATTAGGCTAAAACCGCACAACTCTGTCAAACAATCGATGAAATTATCGATAAAATAATCGATGAAATGATCGATAAGATGGATTTTCTTAAGATCTTGTTTTTGCTTTTTTATGCTTATATCCGATCCGATTATCAATAGTTTATTTTTTCTGTTGTACACCCTGTCACACTAACACTGGCCAAAACGCATGGGATAGTTGAAATGCTTTGGATGCTTTGCAGCTGCTCGTGTCCGGACGAAGAGTGGCCAAAGTGCCGGGCAGCTGGCTGTGTAAACGGCCGTAACATTCTGCACATATCCTTTCAGTGTGTGCGTGTATGGTTAATTATACATTTTGCATGCGCACATACATAAATGCACATATGTGTAGGTATATAGCTGTGTGTGTGTGTGTGTGTGTGTGTGCACATATCCGATTTCGTACGGCCGTCGATAACAATATGCGTTCGAATATGTGTATGTATAAATATTTTGTATTTTTTTTAATATTTTTTTTTTGGATGAGAAGAGTGTTTGGATGGGTGGGTGATGGGCGGGCGTGAGGTTGTCGTCCTTTTGTTACATGCATCGTTCACTTCATAATTTTGTAGCTATTTTTAGGCTTTTTGCCGCAGGAAGTGCGCGTGACGCTCGTCCTTACAATGGCCCCGGGATCTGTTCACTGGCCCAGTTATCTATTGTTAAGCATTCCACACACACACACACACACACACACACACAGACATGCACTCTCACATCAATTTGAGCTTTATACAAAGAACGTTTACTTGTGCCCAACTTGCAGCATAGCTTATATTTTTGTCATCATCCATGGCCACTTGACTTGGCCATAACCAACATTGGAGTGTTGTGGTAATTTCTCTGACTGTAGCAACAGGTAGTTAATCCCATGATTTGCAGGTTGATTCGGTTAATCTTGTATCCAACATTGTTATATTCTGTTAAGACTTTGATAGCGTTTAATTCCTTTGATGGATAAATAAACAATTTATTTTTCTAGGGTTTACCTAGGCCACATGCAATTTGGTATTGTTTAAAAATGTATGCTAAAAATTATTTTGAAAATTAATTTTATTTCATTTATTTCGAAATTATTATTTTTTTTTTCATTAATGGCTTATCACATATTCTTTTAAAAAGCAAAATATTCAATTTTTTAGAAAATTTTAGGTTTTGTATTTTTTGTTCAATTAAGAGGAAAATAAATGTTAGCAAAATTCCCAGATCAGCCCAAAAAACATAACGAATTTTTTTTATCAATTAACTATTACCGAATTCCCAGATCAGCCAACAAAACATTTCGAATTTTTTTTTTTTTCAATTAAAAATTTGAAAAATATTGAAATTGCGGACTCGAACCTTTTATTTATTCAAGTATGAATTAATTTTCATCACATACGTTTATGTTTCTCATACATGTTTAGCCCTTAACCCTTCGTCAACTATAACACACTTATACGCTTTCTCGTCTATTTCTTCTGCGTGCTGTGTCCTGGTCTGCTTATTTATGAATGCTGGGGCAATTCTTCAATTTGTTTGTTTATTTGTTTGTTTTTTTTTTTTTTTTTTGTAACGCCTAGGCTTATTAGGCGTAGATTGTGGCCCCCGTTGCCGGTGCAGCAAACCCAGCTGTCCGCTGTTCCACTTGCAATGCGATAACATACCCTATACCAGTGCAACGAGCCCCTGCCAGACCTCTTTCAGCGTTTAGTCTGCTGCATCATTTATCATGTGAAATGCGCCAGACACAACAGCCAATCAGACCAGCCCCAGGACTGGCAGCAGCGCCCGTAGTTGGACTCGAGCTCGGACTCGATCTGTGTCTGGGTCGGGCTCTGGGTCTGGGTCTGGGTCTGGGTCTGGTCTCCACCCCCTTCGACTATGCAGACCGACAGCTGCTCTGGATGTTGCCGTGGCCGTGGCAGTGGCAATGGCCCTGCTGTTGGTTCTGTTTCTGGTTCTGTTGCCGGTCCTCGTTCTGTTGCTGGCTTTGGCTTTGGCCCCATAAAAACAAGTGCAAATGCAATTTGAAAGCAACATTGCGCCAGGAGGTGGGTGGGCGACTTGCTAGCTGGCTATGGGCTTAACGGTATTTGGTAATTAATAGGCCATATAATGTACGATATGGCTGTGAGTGTGTGTGCGTGTATGTGTGCCTGTGTGTGTGTGTGTCTGTCCTGTGTGCCAGGAGTTTTTATGATTTAAATTGTGCGCCTGAAATACAATAATAACTCCGGGCACTTGGCAAACAAATAAATTAATTGAGCTGCGTGCATCGAGCTCTACTCTTTCTCTCTCTATCGCTCTCCCGCTCTCTCTCTCTCTCTCTTTATCTAGCTCTCGTGTGCTATCTCCCTCTGATTATAGTACTGTAAAAGAAATATGAAGTGATAGAAATTCAAACTACGCACTACAACCCCCAACATCATCAACAACAAGTGAAAGCGTTGCAGCTGAAATTGCACGACTGCGCAATACTCTGTTGCCAAAAAATTTATTAAAACTGCATTTTTCAAGAAATTAAATTCAATATTTATTTTCTATCCAAAAAATATATTTATCCTAAATAAAAATTAAAAATTCAAAGAAATAAGATATTAAATTAAAAAAAAAAAAAATTTTAATTTTTAAATAAATATTTTAGATTCTTGGTGAAATATTTGTAAAAAAATAGTTTTAAACACTTTTAAATATTAAACCAATAAATTCGCAGCCAGCCAAACACTGTACAACCCGATATACCCTCACAATTATTGCAAACAGTGTATAACAACGTTCAGTCATCCAATCGACCCGCATGCATTGAGCAAATTTAATTGAACGACCACACCAGGATACGAGCAGCGGGTAGCGGGGACTGCCAAAGGATCAGACAACTATTAGTAAAATGTGCGTGGATAGGGTAACTAGCCAGCGAGCATGACGAGGTGTGGGTGAGTGTGGTGCATAAAAGGCGCCATTTTATTGCAAAAATATATGTATTTTCAAATGCAGCTGTTGCAAATTTATTTGTTGTTTTTGTTTTAGTGCTTACGACGTGCCATGTCCATAAGTCAGTTAAATAAATCATTGGGGAATCTATAAAAATGTCTGTAAACACTGACATTGCTGGTAAATATGGACGCAAAAGCTGGTTTATGCATCTGCCTAGGTCAAGAGATCAGTTTCCACTCTATCACTAGCTTTGTCTATTTAGTGAAGAAGGTTCCGAAAGGTTAGAAAGATTATTTGTTATTGATTTAAAGAATACAGTTCAGCTGCAATTAAACTAAGCAACAGTTCAGTGTGAAGAAATGTTCTAAAGTAAATAATTAGAAACTTATTTAATATTATATAAATAAAATTGGTATTTTCAAGAGAAAAGAGCTTTAGAATGTGTTAAAATTGTAAATCTAAAATGTTAATTCACATTTTTATACTGCAATTCTACTGTCATTTCCAACACTGACAATTTGATAATAAATTTATATATTGATAAGCTGAATTCACAAACCAGCTTTTTTACCCTGTATAAAATTTACCGCAGAGGTAATAATTTTTTTTATGTTTATTGGCATTACAAATATTAGTTTTTTTAAAGATTAAATTTAAGCCTTGCATAACTTATGCAATGAACTCGAGCATATTATGACTAATTAAAACCTTTTAATTGAGAATTCAAACAATACTCATCAATTTAATTGGTAATTACTTTTCTTTTCACCAACAAGCATTTGGTTCCACCTACTTAATTTCAAACTTGCGCAGAAAATGCTTATTAAAACTTTAATTATAAATACGCAGGTGCGTCAAAGTCTTAACGGCAACCATATTCACATCATTCGCATGCCTTTGCCATACACTATAAATGGTACGCCAAGGGCTCATATTTTATTGCATATTTAAATTTAATTATAGCTTATATCAAACTGACGTTTGAGGCATAAGTCAAGCCATTTAACCATTTTTCAAGCTCTATTTTTGCAATTTTAATTACAGCTAGGCTGTAAATTTACCATACATATAAATAAAAGTAAATTTATATGCATATATTGTATATTATAGCTTATATTTTAACCGAATCTTAAACCTAAGTCAAATGAGTTTACTAATTTAAGCGATAAATCTTTGCAATTTGGTTTACAGCTTGGCTGCAATTTTACCATGATGATTTGAAAGGCTTTGCAACAGCATTTATTGTGCAGTGGTATTTATTTGTCGTGCCTTTTACTATATATATATATATATACCAATATATTTGCCATTATTATTTTGCTGACAATACCTCATGTCAACTATATTCCACTCAGTTAAAGTGCATGCTAAACGCTAATCTCAAATATTCCAGACAATTTTGTGGATATGTGCATTTTATGAGCATTCAATCAAAATTGTACTGCTTTTAAGCACAATTTGGTACGTTATTAAAGAAGGCGTGGCAAAATGACGCCCCTCACGCTCACAAGATTTGCGCATTTGCGTTTTATTTCTATGAATTATAATTAAGCAAAATAATGCCCAATTTCAAGTTGTTTTAATAGTTTTTGGGCTATATAAAACGGGCTTAAGTAATCAAGCAAAGAGAGTGAGAGAGAGAGAGAGAGAGAGAGAGAGAGTGAAAGGGAGGAAACGAAGTTTGATGAGCCTGAGATTTGGCTAGGCTCAAGAGGCCTAAGCGAAACGTTTTCGCTGTTTGTGTTTTCAAGGATTTTAAGGATTTAATGCGCTTTTCGGCTGGCTTATAAATATAAGTACATAAATTTATTCGTATATATATATTGTATTATATATGTATATATTTCAGCCGCACATAAAACGCTTTTGAAATTGGGGCTGCTCTTAATTAATAAGTGTGTGCGGCATTTATTGTTGCATTTGACACCCTTAAAGCGCACACACACACACACACACACGCACACCCGCACTCTATCTACTCCCTCCCCATTATTTTTAGCGATTTTCATTTATTGGGCAAACATTTGCAGCCATGTGGTGCTTCAAGTGTGTGTGTAGTGTGTGTGGTGTGAGTGTGTGTGTGCCAATAAACCCATCAAATGTTTGTAAATTAATTTTGTGCTCATCACTGCTGTTGTTATTGGCTTTTAATGCGCATTTGGCTTTGCCTTTGCGTTGTCCTGGGCCTGTGCGCCGGGCCCTTGGCTTTGCCTTTGGCATTGGCTCCGGCATTGGTTTTGGCTTTGGCATTGATGACTTTAATCATTTGCGCCATATGCGCTCCAATAATGACGTCATAATGTTCAGCCACAAGTTTCGAAGGCTGGAAATTGTAGCCAATTCATTGATGTGCAACACTTGGGATAAGGACTATGATCGACACTGTGGAAAGTGCTTTGTAGTGCTTGGTAAATAGATCAACCGAGTGTTTAAATTAGTGGGTAGTTTTATTAATAGGGTATATATCCGATGAATAGACTGAGAAGTCCGCTTTGGCTATTTAAACACATAAATTATTATAATATAAATTATAAATTCATTTGTAGTTATGCAGTGTATATTCTAGCTGAGCACACCCGAATAAAGTTATATATGCATAATATATAGAATAGATGCAGATAAACTAGTTCGATTTTGGCGCGACTTAAAATTAATAATTTAAATTAAGAAAGTAAAAATCACATCTTTTCCAAATATTGTTGATAAATTTATATAATTCAATAATATATATAAAAATAATATAATAATATATAAATCAATATTTTATTTGAATTTTTTATAATTTTAAGCATAGATTGTTAACGCTAATATTTACTGAACTAGTTAAATAATTTAAATAGTTTTTTGAAAAATAATATTACTTTATTGTTCTTGATAGTTATACTTTTTGGGATCGAAGACTTACATTTCATATTCCTGACAATATTATAATGTCTTAAAATTACTATGAGTTCTCTTTTCTTTTGTGCTTTTTTTTCCCTTTCTTGATGTGTTACAATGTTTAATCTTTGCTTTCTTCTGCTCTCTTTCTTATTTTAATTCAAAATTGTCTTACTTTCTTGTGCATCTTACTCTTTCATCTGCTTTCTTTTCTTATTTTATTATCGCTTTTCTTTCTCATACAGCGCTTGTCTTCTTTTGCATTTTTCTTTCTTTACTTATTTGTCGAACTGTTTAGATACTTTTTTGTCACATTCCCTTCTGCTGATGTTCAACTCGAGAACAACAGTGCTATCTCTCTTCATGCACATGTACAATTTCTCCCTCTCTTTCTCTCTTTATCTCTCTCTCTCTATCTCTGAGTGACGACTGCCTGTTGTTGCCGCCGTTGATAATGACGATGATGATGCATCATTAGGTTGGCTAATTTTAATTACGCCAGCGCCTAAATTGCTGCTATCATTTTTAATAATATGCCGTGTTGCTGCCCTCTCTCTTGCACCCTCTCTCTCTCTCTCTCTCTTTCTGTGTGTGTGTGGGGTTTAACTTTTGCACTGGCAGCAGCGGCAGCTGTTGCAATGTCCTCGCGCTCGTCCTCGTTTGAACTGTCTGTTGCCACTGGAGCTCTATGGCAGCCGGCAAGGCCCAGCACAAAGCCAACAAATTATGCACTTACACACACACACACACACACACAGGCGACACATACACACATAGTTGTGTCGCTGTTTGAGTTATGTGTGTGTGCAGTGCCGGGGCACTTGACTTTTTTCGCTCCTTTGAGGCACAGAGCTGGCTGCCATGGAGTGTCTGCCTGGCTGACATCTTCTTACTCCATTTGGGCGCGCTGTCGTGTTAATTTAGCGCGAAATATTTGACAAGATGACGCGCTGCCTGGTTTGGTCCTTCGGCACTGGCGTCGCTGTGCATCCTTGCCACCAAAATCGGCGAGACATGCAACGTCTGCTGTGTAATGATCGAACATCGTTGCCGGGGCGCCCGTCTGTGTAGCCATGTACTTTATCTATATAGATATACATGTATATAAATTTATATGATATGTGTGTGTGTGTGTGTGTGTGTGTGTATGTGTGTGTGTGTGTGCAACAGACACTCATATCGATTTATAAGCTGCCACACACACAGACAGACATCCAGGCAGACAGACAGACTTTGCTGACACTCGATTCGCGCCTCGTCTCAGTCGCTTTGGCATCCTTTAAGCTCCCCTCCCCCTCTTCGCCATCCGCTTGTCTGTGATTGAGCTGTGCGCTCTTTAAGTGATTCGATCTCCAGCTAATTCACAAACAATCCACACTAAAAGCCACAAGCGCCTTATGACAGTCGATTGCCATGGACAAGATTGCATTTGCTTGCCGGAATTCAATCGAGCGTTGAGCCTCGGCTCCTGCTTATCAAGGACAATCATATTTTGGGGCGCAGAGAGAACAGCTGATAAACTTAATAAATGCAGCAGCCAAATAAGTTCATTAGGCGTTATGTGTATTTATGTTTTAATATTCGTTCTTTATAACCACATTTCCACTACTCCTTTTTCTTTTATTATTATACCTGTATATATATGGTAATCGAAGTGGATTTCAATAAAAAAAATGATTGAACTACATGATATCGTTTTAAATACGAAATTTTAGATTTATTGGTCATTCACTTTCGGAATTACGCCTCTGAACCACATTTGAACCGGTTCAAAAACTTAAAATATAGTGCTTAACTATAAACATGGTAGAATAAATATTAAATACTGGTTCTTAGAATTACTGTTAATTTTTCACTCACTCAGCCTTAACTGAACAAGTTTCTGAGTTAGTTCACAAAACCACGTAAGCACTTTTGAACCGGTACATAAGGTCTGATTAAAATATGCAAGTATACAGTAAATTATGAAATCATGTAGTTATATGATAAATGTTTGACTTTTTATAACATATTTAAATTGAAACTGAAAACTGAATTGCTCTGAACCATTTCGAAGCCGTTTTGAACCGGTTCAAAAATACCAAGCATGGCAATTTGATTGTACTATTTATCGTTCAAACATTTTTCAGCCATATCTTTCAAGTGTTTGCCCAGTTTAAAATCGGAACGATTATGAAACCACTTTTGAACTGGTTCACGAACACCAACATAAATTTAATCCAAATATAAATTTAAATTAATTTGAAACCAATTTTAAATGATAAAATATGGAACATTTCTAAAGGTATATTTATATCTTACACAAACTATTTAATAATATAGCTGCAATTTCAAATCTGAACCACTTTTGAACCAGTTCAGTTGTGACAAAGTTTTAATTACGCACAAGTACCTGATGCATCGATGTGATTTCGAATGCATTCATAATGCATTCAATTATTCAATAGTTGAGCACAGGCACAACCACAAAATCAGCGCCTATGGCAGCTACGAACTGGAATCAGTGGAACCATCGCGCCACACACACACACACACACACACACACACACACACACACGAGCCAAGTACACACAGACGACAGACAGAGTCATTTATAAAATTTCTAACAGAACGTGTTAAATGGCGTCAATATTAAAAGTTCAAATATGACGCTGACGAGCAATAGTAAAAGGTTCAGGAGAGAGAGAGAGAGAGAGGGGAGAGAGAGCGGAAGAGGGAGGGGACAAGTTTAGTGTGGGGCTACAGATTGCTGATGACGATGACGATGTCGATGTCGATGATGATGATGGCAATGGCGACGATGAGAACGTAGACTGTAGACAGCGAGAGCGAATCAACAAACGCTGAAGCTATTATCGTAGTCGCAACATGCACACACACACACACACACACACACACACACACACACACACACACACACACACACACACGCACACATATGGTTTGTGTTGTTGCTCATCATCTTTTGGCATTAGCAAGTGCTTCGGCGGCAACTTCCAACTTCTAATGGCGGCATTATGCAGCCACCCGTGCACCCGCCCCCGGCGCCGCCCCCGGCCACTCAGCAACGCTGCTTCTGCTGCTTCGACACCGTTCACACGCGCGACGAGTGTTGGCATCTCTTTTGGCCAAAATGAAAATGAAACTGTTGCAAAATCCCATAAAACGGCCAAAAAGCTTTTGTAAATGACGCCAACAGCTGTCGATGGCAAAAGGCAGACAACGTCCGCCAGTCGCCGCCCACACACATAACACAAAACTCAAACCCACCCACCCCCATCCCTAACACCTATTAGCCAAGCGAGTGTGTGTGTCTGTGTGTTGTTCGTATGTGTGTGTGTGTGCTTGTCCTGCGTTTTGGCGCGTTTTAATAAAGCGACAATGACATTTTATGAATTTTCCACTTTGTTCTTGCCTTTCGTGGCATGGTCCCACGTCGTCTGCGTCCGCGTCCGCGTCCGTGTCCGCATTCGCGTCCATGTCCACGCCTACATGCGCACGCCCACACTTTACGCTTTAGTCAACTTCGTAGCCAAGCCAGCCAGCCAGCCAGCCAACCAGCCACCCAACACCCACCCCACCCCCATCCCCCATCCCCTTTGCCCGCTGCTTGGCAGGGACAACAAGCGGCGTCCATTGTTTGTTTGTTTGCTTAGAACCGCAGCGCAGTTCACTTTGCTCCCAGCGATTTCTCCACGACTCCAGTTTCGCCACAGGCTTCAAATGAATTGTCATTATCTCTTTACGAGTGTTGGGGCTGTGTCTCTCTCTGTGTGTGTGTGTGTGTGTGTGTGTGTGTGTGCTTTTTGGTGTTTCACAAAGGCGTGTTTCAGTCGTCTTTGATATCCGATTTCATTTATAATTAGCTGCAAAGTTTACGGTTGCCATACCTTTGCTTGTGGTTGGTGCGGCCGGGTCAAATAATTTAGTGTCATCCGCGGGGATGCTACGGCTACCGCCCCCCCCCGGCCGCCGGCCCCCGCTCCCCGGCCACCGTAATTTTTGCAGCTGCCACTTTGTGGCAAGCAACCGTCTCGCATTGCGCAATGCCGCAATTAAAGCAAACCTCAAATGCAACATGAACTAAACGCAAAGATAATCAGATAATGAGTGCAAAACGGAACAGCTGAAGAGCTGGCACTATAAATAAAAATAATAAATAAATAGATAAATCGTAGAAGTTGCCTTTTCATTTGCTGCTTATCTGATTTATAAAGCAGGCAATTTTTGAATGCAACAGTCCAGCGCACAAAGCGCAATTGAAATTTATTCCAAAAATAAATTAAGTTAAGCCACAAAATAATAGTATCAAAATAAATATTTCGAATTTTACAAATAACCAGATCTTAAATAACAATCCATTTTTAGCCAAATAAATTTGAAATAAACCTAAACTCTTGATATTTTATTTCATACATTATATATATATATATATATATATGATTTTTATAAGTGTAAAAAATAGATAATAATAATTCAAAACTTCCATTAACAAGTCAAAAATTCGACGTTTTGTTTTTCGTTTACAAAAATGCCCAAATTTGCAGCTTAAGTATATTTTAAATGAAATGAAATGAAAGCGAAATCAAATTGCAGAACAAGTCTTAATAAAAGCTACATTCGTGGTTCCTAAAACTATGTAATAAGTAACATTTCGATTCAGAACTGGTTTAATTAGTCAATAATTTTCACAACGATTTACATTATTCATTTATTGGTTTAGCTTTACATACATGCATTTTTAGACCAGCAGGCAATTTCAACATTAATATTATTGAACATTTTTTCTATTTATGAAATTGTAACAGACCCGATATCATGTATACCTTTTGTGTAATGTGGTAATGTTTTGTTTAATGTTTGGAAAATTGCTGTAAATTAACAAAGCTAATGATTTTCTGTTTCAATTGTCAATTCGGAATGAGAGCAACGCAAAACACTCAGAATTCGAAAGCTGTCATCAAATTTATTACATGCTTTTCACATTTAATTTCTAGTATTTATGAATGAAACACTGTATTGTATATAATATTATAATATTTCAAGTGTTTTCCCTTCGTTGATTTCTGTCTCGTTCAGTGTCAGTGGCCGTTTAACCAAATTGCGTCAATTTGAAGTCAAGTGGAAAGTAAAATGTGCGCCTCAGTTGCAAACTGGCCGCCAAATTAACAGCTAATTACGTGCGAATGCCAAATACCAGAGAATTCCAAATGGCACGTGCTGTAGCGGGTGCGGTGTCGACCGTGTCGACGACTCCGACTTGTGCGCTGGACAAACTCAAACGCACCAAATGATAACAAAACAAGTAAGAACGCTGCAGTCGGGTGTAACCGGCAGCGCAATACTCGTTCACAGCCAAAACATTTACACTAGCATTATTTGTACACATGCAAAATCAATCTTGAGCACAAATCATGAAAAATCAGTTTCTGTAAAGTTAAGGCAGTTTGAAATATGGAAGCTATGAATCCGAGAGCTTTACATGTCAAAAAAGTACTCAATTTTGGCATAAATTTAAAAAAAAAAAATTTGACTACCTCACAATCATATTTAATATTGCTTTTAATTGCCAATTGTGACAACCACAATCGGTAAAAAATATAAATTTGAAATAAAATTTGATTTTACATGATTTTTTTTTTTACCAAAAAATACAACAAAAATTTTTTTTAAATAATGGATATATTTTAAATGCAGAAAATTAGAAAATCTAAATGACAAACCAGGATCAAAATGCCATCAGACATAAAAATCGGTTTAGTTTTGACAAAGTTATGAGAGCAATCAACATTTTTGTCAATTTTAATATGTCAATAAAATTCGAAACTCTATCTGATGCGGACTATCTTGAGTTTATACTCCAAGTTTCAAGTATCTAGCTTTAATAGCGGCGAAAAGAATTGCGTTTCCACGGACGGGCATTGCACAAACCGAATACACTCTATTCACTTCGTGAACGAGTGTAAGAAAGAGAAAGCAGGAGTTAAAAAAAAAGCGCTTCTTCTTCACGTAGCTGCCAATTGCAGGGACGACGGCGAAACAACAAAAACGTCAAACATTATTTGAATACAAAATGTCCTTGAAAAGGGTTGGCAGCATATGCTGACCCCCCGCGCTGCGTCGAGAAATCCAGCGGCAACAACAACAGCAACAACAACAATAACCAGACCAGCGCCCAAGTGACAAAAGTGAGAAATTAGTCAATGCTGCCGACACTAAAAGCGTTATGACTGAGTTGGGGCGACCAAAGGCAACCGCAACCCTTGTCCCGGGCTTTGGCTAGGTGGACTTTCTAGCGCTATAATTTTGTTTAGGACAAAAAAGAATGAAAAAATGACAAGAAAAAACTGTTTTCTTTGTGTTGTCGAACATTTAATACCCTTCTTCTGATTTTATATATTAAAACTTAATTTATAGACGATGTTTCTATATGGAACTATATAATATTGCAGGATAAAATTTATTTGAATTAATATGAAAGATTTTGAACTAAGTAAAGTTAATTTAAAAAACTAAAAAGTTATTCATAAAAACACAACTTTTTTTTATTAATGCTGGGCTTTGTTAGCATATTTTTATGCAAATAACTTATTTTTAGACCGATTGTTTCTACGGCAGCCATATGTTATATATATATATATTTCTTTCCTTATATGTTAGGAACTTTGTGAAGCTAGTTAATGTAAAGTTAAGCCAAGAAAATTTGAAAAACACAAAAGTTGCTCATATTAAATTTAATTTTTTTTTCTGATCGCGTCTATGGCAACTATATGATATAGTGATCTGATCCCGCCTGCAATTGAGTTTTTTTTTTTGCGAGAAAAATATGCGTGACATATTTCAAGACAAATTTCAAATACCCTCTGCAAGGGTATATCAACAACAAAAGCAAAAAAAAAAAAAATGTCAAGTGTTGAGCTCGAAGCGGGGTCAACGTCGTCGTTGGCGCCGTTGTCAACGCAATTAAAATTCAAAGAGCAAAATGCATTTGCCACGCTCACGCACAGACAGCCAGCCGCTGAGTGCTTGATATCCTTGCTGTGTGGCCCCGATTCGGGATACAGATTTCCAGTTGGGTTTGTAATTCAAATTGTGTTGGCTTTCGCCAGAAGACAGCAGCCCGCAAATCGCACACGTAGCCGAGAGTACGAGTGTGTTTTTTTTTATATATATGTATATATATATATATACTTATATATATACATATACACATTCATACATATATGTTTTGTATGCCTTGTGCATAATTACATGCTAAATTGTGCGACACAAATAACGAGGCATTAGAAGTGGCCGGCAAAAACGTATCAAACTCACCGGCAGGACGAAGGACAGCCGTTTGCCTTTCGTTTCTTGTGGCTTGGCTTGGCTTCTTTTTGCCAACAACAGCAGCAGCAGCAGCAGCAGGATCTCATTCCTTATTGCTCATTTGTGCTGGCGATTTGCATGCACTGCGTCTTATCGGCTGGCAAATTAACGCCCAGATGTCTGGCATTTTGTTGCAATTTGCATTCCGGATTTCTGTCCCTGGCTGCGCAGGAGTCGAAGCCTTTGGCTGCAAAATAATTTGTTTGGGTTTTTTGTTTTCTGTCTTTCTTATTAGTCACATTGTGGCAGCTTTAATTAGTGCAGTTAGATTTGGTCTACAAACTCGAAGAAATAGCAACACAAACTTATCAAATTAATTCTTTAAATGAAAATTAAATTAAATCATTTCGGATAATCGATAATCGAAAATCCGGGTTTAAAAAGTCACATATAAATATTTTAACAAGAACATGTGAATAAGTGGTAAGTATTTATTAAGAGACATATCTACTAAAAAAGACTTGAATCTTTAAATATTATATTTAAATAAAAATCCCATACCAGTATTTAAGGCAAATTAAATTAAAAAATATTTTTTTAAATATATGTATTTATGGTATATATCTTATTATATTATTATTATAAGACTAACCTAAACTTAGTTAAATATATTGTTTCAATTTACTGGAACTCAACAAGTCCTGTAATTTTTAGCACTAATTGATTTGTTTATTATCAAAAAACAGATCACACATTTAAACAAATTTAAAAAAATATAAATTAAAAAAATTTAATTACTTGTTATACTTATATCATAAAATACATTTATTTGAAAAAATAATTTAATTTAATTTGCCTTAAATACTGGCATAGGAGAATGCACTATTTAAAATTTCAAGTCTCTTTTTGCTCTAATCTTGATCTAGTATGTATTTATATGTTCTTTTTGGGTCTCTCTGTTACATACATTTGTACAAAAGGATTATACCCATTTCTAAATGGCTTCAGGGTATAAAAAGCCAACTTTCTCCTTCAACCAATTAATGAGTCAGTATTTATTCACAGCAACCCATCGATACAAGCCAATAAGCAATATATATTCGAGTTATAAACAATTAATTAGGCTATTCAAAACTAATTGTAAAATTTAAAAAAAATCTCTCGCTCTTCTTCAATCAGCAGCTGCCATTCACAGCGATCGCCTGAAACAACTGGCTTGAATCAACAATAGCCTATCGATGTCTGCCAATAAGCAATATATATTCAAATTTATTTACAGAACGCAACAAAAGTTAATTTAGCTTTCGAAATTAAGTTCCTTATTTATTAATAAGCCACTTTAGTTTCGCTTAAGTGCGTCTGTTGCTCTGTTTACATAACTGTAATGCCATTCCACACAAAAATCAGTTAGATAGCTACAAATTGTACCCAAAGATATGAAATTCCAGAACGTTGAAAGGCGAACGGTGAACGGTGAACGCTGATGCCAAAAGGGAGCCATGCAGCGAGCCAAAAAATAATGAACTCCAAATGAAGTATAAAACAAAAAGAAGCACACAATATTAATTATTCATATTTCATTAGTGAGCGCACTCACCGAACCGACTGCCAAGGGTTTGCCGGCGGAGTCAAGCAAAGGCGTGTGCCATATAAAATTTATAAAAATCAAAGTAATGCTGCCAGTGCGCGAGGCCAGCCAAATGTCAGACGGTGAAAACAAAAGCTACCAACAGTCAACGGTAAATGGTATCCAACACTAAGAAGACGAGATCCGGATAGCAGCTATTACATCTACCTGGCTGCTGTGCATGGTAGACATCATCATTTGTCTTGGCGTTGCCATCGTTTTGGGCCGCGGCGCATTGATGAATGAAGTGCGTACATTGCCTGAAAAGGCCAAAAGGCCAAGCGACATTAAAAATGCACACGCAATCAGAAAATGTTTCATGCTGGCCCAGACGCCAGTTAACAGTTAGCAGCAGCAGCAGCAGCAGCGGCAATCCCGTTGATGGATCAACAGCGCCCAGATAAGACAGCGCTGGGCGGGGTAATGAGCCAGTTGAAGTGGGCCAAACACTGCGGCGCCATCAACTTTTCCCCCTCCATAAAAATATGTACACATTTTCATACCCTAAGCTCATTGAAAATGCGTTAAATGGGTATATTGGTTTTATGCAAATGTATGTGAAAGATGAATGCCATAAGAATATATATATATATCAAAAACCGAGCCCTGTCCGTCTCTTCATATTTCTGTCTATAAAAGCTAGACTTGAAGTTTGGATTTTCAGATATTTCAAATTATCGATAGCCCGGCTATTTCTTCCAAAATCGATAAGTATCGGTTTTTTGTGCATGTCTCAGAGATTATCAGCGCTAAAGATACAAAATTTGTTATGTAAGTTTACGTATAGATCAAGAATTTATCACTTTTTCCGCGTTTCCTGCGAAATTGAGAAAAAAACACGTATTTTTATAGGTATAGCCATGCGACCCCATAGAATGTATATATATATATATATATATATATATATATATATTCTTGATCCGGATTTAAATCCGAATTGATCTAGTCATATACTTGGTCAGGAATTGATCTAGCCATATACGTCTTTGTGTCCGTCCGCTCGTCTAGAGACTTAAAGTTTTCGAATAAAGGCGCGCAGAGATCAAGTTAATTTTTATTTTTTCAAATCCTCGATAGCCCAATCCGTTTTCTTATCGATTTAAGATAACAATTGAAAACAACTCCAGATTTTTCAAGCTTATTTCGTAAATTATGAAAGCTAAAGCCACCAAATTTGGTTCAGATGAATATTTGACTAAACACAGAAATTATTAAAGAAACCGTGTGATCAAATTTGACAAAAAGACGCATATGCACACACACAAAGATACACACACATACATTTGCGTTTTATGAAGGATGTAGGGTATCGCACTGTCGGGCACGGCCGACCAGAGCACCACTCGCTTCCTTTCGTCTTTTTGTTGTGTTTTTAAGCCTTTGAGCTGGGGCAACGGCATTCGCCATCTTCGTTGGCGGCAATTTATAATTTGCCTCGGCTTTCAGCGGCCGTCCAAAGCAATTACCGTGCTCAAGGTGCAGTTGTCCGGTTGGCCCGTTCCGGCCCACTTTCGCAGCCAGCAACACCTACGCAACGTGGGCATTTTTGGCCAGACTTGAGGCGAACTTTGGCCCCCGTTCGTCATCTTAACGGGTTCACTTACTGGGTCAACTTTGTCGCCGCCGCCAGTGATTTATTATGCCAAGTTTCTGCTGCCACGCCTCCAGCTGCTATTTGCTGGGGCTATTTTCTTTGGCACGTTCGCGCTGAGAAAACAGACGCCTCGCATGGCAGCCTTCATGCCGCATGTGTGCGTGCCTGTGTGTGTGTGTGTGCGTGCCTGTGTGTGTGTGTTTGCGTGTGTATGCTGCGTGTCGGTGGCGTTGGCAGTGGCCAAGGGTGTTGACCCGTTCGACACCCATTAATATGCACAGATTCGCATAGCTGATGTAAATGCTTTTTGCTTACATTTTATTAGCGATTTTTTGTTGTTAGCTGTTGACCTTGAACTGCACTGTCGAGTGAGTGTGTGTTATCGCTTTATATGCTATCGATAACCTTTGGTGCTTTTCAGCACTGAAACTTGAATGCTTTTTGCTTATTTTTATTTGGTAAGGATTTTGTTAGCTGTTGACCTTGGTAGCCTTTGTTGCTTTTCAACACTGAAACTTAAATGCTTTCTGCTTATTTCTAATTAGTGGATGATTTCGTTAGCTGCTGACCTTGAACTGCATTTTCGGCTTGCATGCTATTGATAGCCTTTGGCAGTTTGCAACACTGAAACTTAAATGCGTCTTACTTATTTTTTTTAGTGGCGAATTTGTTTTAGCTGTCGACCTTAAACTGCATTCTCGCTGTACATGCTATTGACAGCCTTTGGCAATTTACAACACTGAAACTTAAATGCTTTCTGCTTACTTTTTATTTGTGATTTTTTTGTTAGCTGAAACTTGAATGCTATTTGGTAAGGATTTTGTTAGCTGTAAACTTTGAACATCATCGCTGTACATGCTGTCGATAGCCTTTGTTGCTTTTCAACACTGAAACTTAAGTGCGTTTTACATATTTTATATTTGTGGAGAATTTTTTTTAACTGTTGACCTTGAACTGCATTTTCGCTTTACATGCTTTTGTTAGCCTTTGGCAATTTTCAACACTGAAACTTAAATGCTTTCTGCTTACTTTTTATTTGTGATTTGTTTGTTTTTTTTTTTTTTTTTTTTTTTGTTAGCTATTGACCTTAAACAGCATGGTCAGGTGAGTGTGTGTGTGTGTGTGTGTGTGTATGAGTGTGTTATCGCCTTACAAGCTATCGATAGCCTTTGGTGCTTTTCAACACTGAAACCTACAAGCTTTACACTTTGACTGTTAAATCTAATTGGGTTAACATAGAGTTCTACACTTATTGCACTAGTTCGTCTCTCAGATCGTCGTCGCTCTCGTCGCTGTCCTCCTCGTCGGACAGCTCATCCGGGCTTAGGCCGGACTCGTTGACCACTTTGTAGTCGACCCGCACGGCTTCGCTGTCCATGCGCAACAGATATTTGACCTCGCGCAGAATGTCCGGTTCCGGCGGATCGACAGCCTTCTCCTTGAGCGCATTGTTCAGGCGACGCCGGCGCAGATTTCTGCACGGCGGCGTCAGGCCGTGTGGCCACAGAAACTTTTCGTCCACTTTCAGCAGATCTCTGGGGTCCTCCACGGCTGGCGACATATTTTCCTTGTCATCCGTTGGCAATCCGGCCTGTTGATTGACCTGTCTGCCGGACTCTTTCGGCGTCTCATTCTCGGACCAGCTCGTTGGCTGATCCTGCTGGGGCGATTGTATTTCGATTGGTTCCTCCTGCTCCGGCTCCCAATCCAGCTGCTTAGCCAGCTCCTCCTCCAGCTGTTTGGCCAGCTCGCTGTCCAGCTCCAAATCAGAGTCATCGTTGGCCTCATCGTCCGTGTCCGTTTCGGACAGTTTGTCCGGTTCCTTATCATTGTCCTTCGGGCGATCCTTGTTGCAGACCAGCAACTGGCTAATATCGGCCGTTTTATACAGATTCGTGTTGTCAGCTGTTTTATAGCTCTCAATAACGGTGGGCAGGTCAACAAGTCGCGCGTGCAGCTGCTGATCATTCAGACGCACCTCGCCGTATCGCAGTTCCGTATCCAGTTGAATGCTCAACTTCTCATTTATATCGCCAGCCGCAATTGATTCGTGCACTATGCTGGCCAAATTCTGCTTGTTGAAATGCACAATTTGAGCACTGGCAAACGATAATTAAGCTTTCAATTGTTGTATATCTACCTCGGGGAAACGGATGATGAACTGATTCTCCAGCTCTAACTTATCGACCGGAGATTTAATCTGTATCTGGTTATTTTTCTTTGACATAATAGGCTTTGCTTTGACAAACTTCGTGCGGCGCAAATGTCAAGGTGTTTATTTTCATGGCAGCGGCGACAGTGTTGTGCAGCGGCCGTTGCATATCGATTATAATTAGCGTTAATGCTATTTTGGGACTGTCGTCTCTAACAGCAGCTAGTTGTTTTTCGTGTCCTTGACATCCTTTTCGCTTTTGTCGCTGACACTTCGCTTGAATAATTCCATGTGGATGTTGCCTGACGGTGCATGTTATGTTAAGACTTTAATTGGATTTTAGCTGAAATATTCTGCGATACGATAAGGTAAATATCTTAACCTACATACTTGCATATATATTTGTAAGCTTCTGTAAAAGCCTTTTAGCCATTTTAAGATTTGCAGTTGAAGGCTGGAACATTTGCCTCTGCGCATCTTCATTATATATTTACGAATATAGATATGTAGTTGAGTTTTTCACATTCAAGTATTCCTATTCTTCCCATCCTTGACGAATATAAAAGTGTGGCTGAGTTTTTAATTTTCATGCATTTTAAGTATTTGTCATGGAATATTCAGTTGGAATTGACTGTTCCACTTCCATGCATTCCCAATAGATATTTTCGATTTTATAGTCGTAGTTGAGTGTTTCATATTTGGGCATTTTCATTCTTCACAAATACGAAAGTGTAGCTAAGTGTTCCATTTTCATGCATTTCAAGTATTTATCATGAAATATATAGTTATAGTTGAGTGTTCCACTTCCAAGCGTTCTCAATTTTTTTTTTTAACAATATATAAAAGTGTTCCATTTTCAAGCATTCCCAATATTTATAACATGGAATATATAGTTGCAATTGAGTGTTCCAGCTCCACACATTCTCAATATTTTTAAAAATGTATAAAAGTTTTCCATTTTCAGGCATTCCAAATATTTATCATGTAAATATAGTTGTAATTGAGTACTCCACTTCCAAGCATTCCCATTTACGATTTATTTACGATTCCACAGTCGTTGTTGAGTGTTTCATTTCCGAGTATCCCATTATCTTTTACGAATATAAAATTGTAGTTCAGTGTTCCATTTAAAGGCATTCCAATACTTTTTCAGGATTCTATTGTTGTAGTTGCGTGTTTTATTTTGAAGCATTTCCATCATTCCTTTACGAATATAAATTTGCAATCAAGGGTTGTTTTGAAAAATTTTAAAATTTACTATGGAATATATAGTTACAATATTTCCCAATATTTGTTGACTATTTAATTCTCTAAGCTTTGAACATGTTTTTGTATATTTGAATATCTGGTTTAATATTTATGAAGAGGCTTTAAAAATCGATGTATAGTGTTTTTTTTTTCTTTTTTCTGAGAAGCTATCTGTGCCCTATAAAAGGCATGCATACTTTTCACTTATTTGTATTTGTATTCAAGCTGAAGTTATTCCATGCTATTAATATTCCATTGCGTATTCGCGCGAGAATATATTCCATTTTTAATAACACAAAACTTTATGAAAATTTTATAAATAAAAGGCAAGAGTAACGCCAGCAGCGGCAACAACAACAAGAGAGAAAGAAAAAAAATACCCATAGCCAAAAGGAGAGCTCAAAAGTCAAAGCAAACAAGCAAAAGGGCAGAGCACAAGGCAATGCGGGCAGCAGGTTGAGGACTTCCAGAACTGCCAAATGGGATACACAGCGCTAAAGGAGCTGGAGCTCAAGCTGGAGGTGGAGCTGGCGGCAGCCGCTAGTGATAAGGTACGGCAAAAAGCTCGGATGGGATGGGCGGGCTGGGCAAAGTAACGGGATGAACCCAGCCAAGTGGCTGGGCAAAAAAAAAAAAAAACAATTGAAATGTGAATATTAAATATACAAGTACAAGATTTTTCTATCCCGCTGCCGCTCCCGCTGCGGTGTTTGCAGGTGTCGTGTCCGCACTCCCACATTCCCCCACACCAAAAGGCGGCAACTCCCCGCGGCGTCATTGTGTGCATTGCAAGTGGCAACAAAATAAACCGTTTGATGGCATCCACATTGGGCGCAACTGATTGATGTCGAGATTTAGCCGGAGTTGAGCCTTTGGCGCGTCAGCTTCTTATCAGAGATTGGCAATCAGTTTGCCAGATGTTTTGATAAGCATCAACATTTGAAAGCTTCAAAGTTATTGTTGCCTGATCCAGTCTATCGAAGCTTTTATGCTGCTGATAAGGGCTTTTACCTGATGTTAAGCCTTGGTAGATATTATTGCGCGCAATGAAAACTGTTCAATACAAGTAACATAAAAGGCGTAAAGTCGGTTTTTGTATTAAACATATCAAGATTATGAATTTCATATCCGGATTAATAATCCCCATGTCAGCCGTGCGTTACAAAAAATATATTCAAATATTCCATTTCCCAGCTTAATACTTTACTCTTTATGTATGCATTTTATATTATGCGTAATCTACTGTCGAACCATTTCAAAGCTGCCATTTACCAACACTGTGCAATGGAGATTTATAGGTAAGCGCATTCTGAAGCCAATAATGCGCTGTTGAGCTCTGTCAAACTGTACTCCTCATAAATGCCTATAATTTATTATTTGCTCCAAAAATAAATTAAGTGAAAGTCCAGCGCGGGGTTGGGAAATTGCATAGATATGGAATAAAAAAAATCTAAGAAAAGTGAATGATATAACAATTTTTTTTTATAATAATATTTATTTTTATTATTAGAGAGCAGTCCTTGGTAGCTAGCAATAGCAACCAATGCTATTTAAAATAGTTAGGTTGATAGCTTATAAATCAATAAATATTATTATATATATATTATATAAAGGTTTACGGTATAAATGAAAAAGTTGTATAAAACTCGTGCGTGTCGTGTTCTTTTAATAGTATTTTGTCGTCTTGTGTTGGAAAAAAACACGCGCTCATCTCTACTTGCTGTTATCGATGACATTTTTGTTTTTAGTGTACAACAACGACAGAGGGAACTTAAAACAAAAATTAGTTCTTTATTTTTATTACACTCTTGCAGAGGTAAGTCTCTCACAAATTGTTTAGCGCATAGCAGGCGAGGAAGGATGATCATAATATATATGATTACTATTTTATATAATGCGATTTTGAGAGCCAAGCTTTTGTGGGCCAAACTTGAACTTTATGGATAAACTTCTAAAATGTATTTATTTATTTACATAAGAAATTTCTAAAATGTTTTTAATCAGCACAAATGAAAAATTATATGATTTAAAGTCTGGCAGAGATTTTTCGATCTTTTCATTTATCACACGCATTCTTATTACGTACTTACTTGTTTGCCCAGCTGGAGTCATCTGCAGGTTTATGCCTTTGTCCGGTTCTAATCTAGTGTTAGGCCAAAAACAAGTTGAAACTATAAAGAAAGATGGAAAGATTACAGCATATGAAGCTGACATACAAATAGAACTTGACCCACAATGGAAGCCCGTTGCAGAGCCAAGCAAATTGTTTACAGCTTTTTGGAATCAATGCAGCTATATTGTATATCAGCCTGGGATGTTTTTCAGCTGATACAGTCCCAATATATAGTGCTCTGTATGTGGGTGTGCGTGTGTATTTGTGTGTGTGTGTGAGTGTGGCATGCAACGAGGCACATTAATTAAATAAAAATTGATTTTTCATGCGCCTGAAATCCAATCAACGAGCAGCTCCAAGTAGGAACAACAACGAGTGGGTCGCATATAAAGCTATGTCCTGGATCAGCGCATCAGCCTTGTGGGACCACACCACAGCACCTACAGCCCTGTCCACTGCTGCCGTTGTCAAATGAAGTTAACAAAGTTTACGTTTTTTTTCTTCATTTTTTTTTTTTTTTTTTGTTGCGTTCGCTTGACTTTCCATTTTTTTTTATAATTTTTTGTTGTTGATTTTTTATAGTATATGTATTTTTATTTTTTTTTATCGTTTGCATAAGTACATACTATGGACAGGGGGCAGCTCTATGCCATGCCTTATCCCGGCTACATAGTGCCACATGCCACATGCGTTTTGTATCGCCTTTAACCATTGGCCACAGTTTAATGTGCGCTGTCGCCCTTTTTGCGGGGCGGTATTTAAACCACAGCAAGTCATCAGGCAAATTGAATTTTCAACGTATGGTCGCACACAGAGAGACACAGTGGGTGCCACGCCCACAATTACAATGGCCGGCTTAAAGCTCTACTTGTTTTATATAGCACTTATAGCAACGACTATACCCGGCTGCCCGCACACGCCGCCCAACGACGACAGCCCCCAACGTTTCTGGTCAACGCCATTTGGCGTTCGCTTCTTTCGTTTCTCGTTACAAAATTACCCACGATAAAAATTGAATTACTTCGTCGGCATCGCATTCTAGTCTTGCGTTTGCCTCCTGGTCATGCCGAGATCCCGGCTAGGGGTCTGGGTCCGGGGTCCGGGGTCCTGGGTCTAGGTCCTGGTCTGGGTCCTGCAGCATTGTCGCTGCAAAGTGTTATGCTCACTCTTGACGCGCCCACAGCCACGCCCGCGTCTCAGCGACACTACTTAGGCGACGTTGAAACTGTCGCCGAGCCTGGTACTGCAACGTGCAACCGGCACCCGGCACCCGACACCCTTCACCCTTCACCCTGTCTGCTTGCATCCTGGCTCCTCTACCTCCCCCCTCCTCTCTCTCTCTCTCTGTCTCTCTGTGACTTCATCTAATGATAAATGAGCTGCAATGGATGACAGCGAATCAACTTAAGTGTATTGCTCTGCTTCGGTGACACGACACCCCCTCCTGCCCCTCTTGACTGTGGTCCTGCGCTGCTGGTCTGCGCCTTTGCCCTGTCATCCAATGCACTTTCCCTTAACGCTTTTTGCTTGTGTTTACGTTTCACTTCAAATTTCTATGCTACACTAAATATTTACATAGGAAAAACTTTGCAAGTGTAAGTGAAACGCTTTAAAGATGCTCAGAATAGTAAAAAAAAAAAAACAAAACAAAAAAATACAAGAGACTTTAGCGAATGTTGCGCTACTCATTAACTTATCGGAACTTATTTTAGAGCTGGGCTAATTAGGAGATTGGTATTTAATGATTGCAGCTGCGACCATTTCAGCGAGAAAGAAAACAGAGTGAGCAAGAGAGACAGTTCCATATCTAATGACAGTATTCGCATGTGCCTGGTAAAGCTCATGTTAGTGATGGCAATCAGTTAGAGTGCATTTAGTTTAAGTTAATATCTTATCAGTGGCGTTTTTATGCCCGGCTCCCATTAAAAGTGATTTGCAAAGGTTCTATTGAAATTTAATTTTATTCATTCGATAACATGTAAATCTGACTGTTAACTTTGACAGGGAGATGAAAAAACTAAATTGCTGTCAATTTAAAACGATAAAATGTGTACAGTTAAATTTGATTTGGGGAGGACGTCAACATAGACTGCGATTTAAGCAGTTAAAGTTGTGGACTAACAATTTTAACTGAGAGGTTATTTTTTAATTTTTTATCCCCCCTCAAAGACAACCAAATGTTGCCCAATGTTGAAATTTACAACTGACTTTATTAGTTAATGCATTTTTAAATTAAATTTTATTCGGCAAACTAATTGTTATAATAAATAAACAAACAAAAAAAAAATATTAAGTACATATAGGTATATATATCATTGCCAATATCATTGAATTTATTTTGAGATTATATAGTATGATTGCTACAGATATCGTTTCCGTTTCCGTTTACTTCGTTTTTAGCTTTGTAGCTGCTGCAGCTTTGGTCTCTACTTGTTCAGGCACTTGGCGTCGTCCTTGGACACGCACTTCAGGCTGCGGTAGTCGAAGCGCTCCTTGTTGTCGCAGCGCAGGTGGACGAATCTATGTTTGCCGGACTTCTTGATCTCGCAGCGGTAATATTTGCGGCAGTCACGCACATCTGGATAGGCATCGTCCTCGTCGCATTCGTCCTCGTTCTTCAGCTTCTTGATGACGCTCTTCACGAATTGCTTTTTCTCCTTGGAGCTCAGATCCTCGTTGTCCTCATCTTCGTTCGACTTCTTCTGCTCGCTGTCCTTATCCTCCTTGGAGTCTTTGGAATCCTTCGATTTTTTGTTGTCCTTGTTGTTCTTCTCCTCAGCTGAGCTATTCGACTTTTTCTTCTCGCTGTCTTTTTCCTCCTTTGATTCCTTCGACTTGTTGTTCTCCTTCTTCTTGTCATCCTTCGAGTCCTTTGTCTTGTTGCCAGGCTTCTTTTGCTCCTGCTCCTTGGACTGATCCTCGACAGATTTTGGCTTGTCCTTGTCCTTGGAACCCTTGTTGCTCTCTTCAACCGAGGCATTTTCATTGGAGACGGTTCCAGAAGACGGTTGCTCCACGGATTCATTCGTTTCCGACTTGTTAGCTTCAGTTGGGACCGGCTTAGGGGCAGCCGTGGGTGCAGCGGTTGGGGCAGCGGTTGGGGCAGCAGTTGGGGCAGCGGTTGGGGCAGCGGTGGGTGCAGCGGTTGGGGCAGCGGTGGGTTGAGCAGGCTTTGGACGCCAGTTGTTCACCAAGTCGTGCCAATTGGGCCAGAAGGGCTTACCCGTCGGTTTAACCTGCCCGTTTCCATTGTTGTTGCCATTATTGTTACCTGGATACTGGGGAAGTTGTGGCCAGAAGGGATGTTGGGGAATTGGGCGAGGATGTCCTGGGTGCACAGGGTGATTGGGCAGCCATGGACTTGGCCAAGAGCCGGGCCCACCTGGGCGCACCGGAACTGAAGGAATAGTGGGAACAGGACTAATAGGTACATTGGGATCAACAGGTGCGTTGGGATTCAATGGGGAGTTGGGATCAACTGGCGAATTAGGGTCTACTGGGGCGTTGGGGTTCACAGGTGAATTGGGATCCACAGGAGCATTGGGATCCACTGGTGCATTCGGGTTCAATGGTGCGTTGGGATCAACTGGTGCATTGGGATCAACTGGCGCATTCGGATTCAATGGTGCGTTGGGATCAACTGGAGCGTTGGGATCAACTGGCGCATTCGGGTTCAATGGTGCGTTGGGATCAACTGGAGCGTTGGGATCAACTGGTGCGTTGGGATCAACTGGTGCGTTGGGATCAACTGGTGCATTGGGATCAACTGGCGCATTCGGGTTCAATGGTGCGTTGGGATCAACCGGTGCATTGGGATCAACTGGAGCGTTGGGATCAACTGGTGCATTAGGATCAACTGGTGCGTTGGGATCAACTGGTGCATTGGGATCAACTGGCGCATTCGGGTTCAATGGTGCATTGGGATCAACCGGTGCATTGGGATCAACTGGAGCGTTGGGATCAACTGGTGCATTAGGATCAACTGGTGCGTTGGGATCAACTGGTGCATTGGGATCAACTGGCGCATTCGGGTTCAAAGGTGCGTTGGGATCAACTGGTGCATTGGGATCAACTGGCGCATTCGGGTTCAATGGTGCGTTGGGATCAACTGGCGCATTGGGATCAACTGGTGCGTTGGGATCAACTGGTGCGTTGGGATCAACTGGAGCGTTGGGATCAACTGGTGCATTAGGATTAACTGGTGCGTTGGGGTCAACTGGTGCATTGGGATCAACTGGCGCATTCGGGTTCAATGGTGCGTTGGGATCAACTGGTGCATTGGGATCAACCGGTGCATTGGGACCAACTGGAGCTTTGGGATCAACTGGTGCATTAGGATCAACAGGTGCGTTGGGATCAACTGGTGCATTGGGATCAACTGGCGCATTCGGGTTCAATGGTGCGTTGGGATCAACTGGCGCATTGGGATCAACTGGTGCGTTGGGATCAACTGGTGCGTTGGGATCAACTGGCGCATTCGGATTCAATGGTGCGTTGGGATCAACTGGAGCGTTGGGATCAACTGGCGCATTCGGGTTCAATGGTGCGTTGGGATCAACTGGTGCATTAGGATCAACAGGCGCATTCGGGTTCAATGGTGCGTTGGGATCAACTGGCGCATTCGGATTCAATGGTGCGTTGGGATCAACTGGAGCGTTGGGATCAACTGGCGCATTCGGGTTCAATGGTGCGTTGGGATCAACTGGTGCATTGGGATCAACTGGCGCATTCGGGTTTAATGGTGCGTTGGGATCAACTGGTGCGTTGGGATCAATAGGTGCGTTAGGATCAACTGGCGCATTGGGATCAACTGGTGCGTTGGGATCGACTGGTGCATTCGGATTCAATGGTGCGTTGGGATCAACTGGTGCGTTGGGATCAATAGGTGCGTTGGGATCAACTGGCGCATTGGGATCAACTGGTGCGTTGGGATCAACTGGCGAATTGGGATCAACTGGTGCATTCGGATTCAATGGTGCGTTGGGATCAACTGGTGCGTTGGGGTCAACTGGCGCATTGGGATCAATTGGCGCATTCGGATCAACTGGTGCGTTGGGATCAACAGGTGCGTTGGGGTCCACTGGGGATACGGTTGTTCCCTCAGGTGCATTCGGATCAACGGGCGCGTTGGGATCAACTGGTGCATTGGGATCAACTGGTGCGTTGGGATCAACTGGCGCATTGGGATCAACTGGTGCATTGGGATCAACTGGTGCGTTGGGATCAACTGGCGCATTGGGATCAACTGGTGCATTGGGATCAACTGGTGCGTTGGGATCAACTGGCCCATTGGGATCAACTGGTGCATTCGGATTCAATGGTGCGTTGGGATCAACTGGTGCGTTGGGATCGACTGGTGCATTCGGATTCAATGGTGCGTTGGGATCAACTGGTGCGTTGGGATCAACTGGTGCATTGGGATCAACTGGTGCATTGGGATCAACGGGTGCATTGGGATCAACCGGCGCATTGGGATCGACTGGCGCGTTGGGGTCCACTGGTGCGTTGGGATCAACTGGTGCGTTGGGATCAACTGGTGCGTTGGGATCAACTGGCGCATTGGGGTCCACTGGTGCGTTGGGATCAACTGGTGCATTGGGATCAACCGGCGCATTGGGATCGACTGGCGCGTTGGGGTCCACTGGTGCGTTGGGATCAACTGGCGCATTGGGGTCCACTGGGGATACAGTTGTTCCCTCAGGTGCATTCGGATCAACGGGCGCGTTGGGATCAACTGGTGCATTCGGGTTCAATGGTGCGTTGGGATCAACTGGCGCATTGGGATCAACTGGTGCGTTGGGATCAACCGGCGCATTGGGATCAACTGGTGCATTGGGATCAACTGGCGCATTGGGATCAACTGGTGCGTTGGGATCAACCGGCGCATTGGGATCAACTGGTGCGTTGGGATCAACCGGCGCATTGGGATCAACTGGTGCGTTGGGATCAACTGGCGCATTGGGATCAACTGGTGCGTTGGGATCAACTGGTGCATTGGGATCAACTGGCGCATTGGGTTCCACTGGTGCGTTGGGATCAACTGGTGCATTGGGATCAACCGGCGCATTGGGATCGACTGGTGCGTTGGGATCAACTGGTGCATTGGGATCAACTGGTGCATTGGGATCAACTGGTGCGTTGGGATCAACCGGCGCATTGGGATCAACTGGTGCGTTGGGATCAACTGGTGCATTGGGATCAACTGGCGCATTGGGGTCCACTGGTGCGTTGGGATCAACTGGTGCATTGGGATCAACCGGCACATTGGGATCGACTGGTGCGTTGGGTTCAACTGGTGCATTGGGGTCCACTGGAGCGTTGGGATCAACAGGTGCGTTGGGGTCCACTGGGGATACAGTTGTTCCCTCAGGTGCATTCGGATCAACGGGCGCGTTGGGATCAACCGGCGCATTGGGATCGACTGGTGCGTTGGGATCAACTGGTGCATTGGGATCAACTGGTGCATTGGGGTCTACAGGGGATATAGTTGTTCCCTCAGGTGCATTGGGGTCCACTGGAGCGTTGGGATCAACAGGTGCGTTGGGGTCCACTGGGGATACAGTTGTTCCCTCAGGTGCATTCGGATCAACGGGCGCGTTGGGATCAACCGGCGCATTGGGATCGACTGGTGCGTTGGGATCAACTGGTGCATTGGGATCAACTGGTGCATTGGGATCAACCGGCGCATTGGGATCGACTGGTGCGTTGGGTTCAACTGGTGCATTGGGGTCCACTGGAGCGTTGGGATCAACTGGAGCATTGGGGTCCACTGGGGATATTGTTGTTCCCTCAGGTGCATTGGGGTCCACTGGAGCGTTGGGATCCACAGGCGAGTTGGGGTCAACTGGAGCATTGGGGTCCACAGGGGACACAGTTGTTCCCTCAGGTGCATTGGGATCAACAGGCGCGTTGGGATCAACTGGTGCATTGGGATCAACAGGTGCGTTGGGATCAACTGGTGCATTGGGATCAACTGGAGCATTGGGGTCCACAGGGGACACAGTTGTTCCCTCAGGTGCATTGGGATCAACAGGCGCGTTGGGATCAACTGGTGCATTGGGATCAACTGGTGCATTGGGGTCCACTGGAGCGTTGGGATCAACTGGAGCATTGGGGTCCACAGGGGACACAGTTGTTCCCTCAGGTGCATTGGGATCAACAGGCGCGTTGGGATCAACTGGTGCATTGGGATCAACTGGTGCATTGGGGTCCACTGGAGCGTTGGGATCAACTGGCGCATTGGGATCTACTGGTGCATTGGGGTCCACTGGAGCATTGGGATCCACAGGCGAGTTGGGGTCAACTGGAGCATTGGGGTCCACAGGGGACACAGTTGTTCCCTCAGGTGCATTGGGATCAACAGGCGCGTTGGGATCAACTGGTGCATTGGGATCAACAGGTTCAGTTGGGTTCACTGGAGGCAATGTTGTTCCCTCTGGATCAACTGGTGCAGATGGGTCCACTGGTGTGCTGGGGTCAATAGGGAATGATGTTGTGCCTTCAGTTGTTGGTTTTGTCGGACGTGGTTGTGCACTGGTTTCCGAATTGGGACCAGTGGTCGTAATTGGAAGCCAGGTGGCGTCAGTTGTGATTTCCGCCGGTACGTCAGGCACTGTTGATGCAGGCTCTATCGGTCCATTAGTTGTTGTGTCGACGACCGGCTGTGCAGTTGTCTCCAAGGGAGCATCTGTTGATGCTTCCACCGGCACATTGGTCGTCTCAGCGGGCACAGGGGCTGTCCCAATGGGCAGCTGTGTTGCATTTGCCGGAGGAGTCGTCGTAGTTGCGGGTGCTGGCAGACCCTCAGTGCTAATGGAGAGCACAGAGCTGGTGGTGGACTCGATGAGAGCCGCCGAGCCGCTGCCAATAGGAATCGGATGATCGGTGACCGTTGTCATCTTGGCAACGGCCGCTGACGCCTCATCATCCACCTTGGCGGGCACACAAATCTCCAGCGCATCGTTGATGCAGCGCGTGTTGACTGGACAGATGCGGACACTGCCGCTGGCCACATTCCCGACACATGTCTGATAGGAGGAGGGTCCCACGCAGATCGCCGTTCGGCCGATGCAATTGGTGCTTATGATCTGCGCATTGGTCTGTGCCTGATTTCCGCTGCCGATCAGTGACTCTAACTGTGGTTTAAAAGGTGGTGCGGGGCGGGTGGGGGAGAGAGAGAGAAAATATGGAATTTAGTATAATTGAGCAATGGGTCGCACTGGTGCACTGTTTGTCACAAGTCGGAGTCTCGGGACCGTAACAATTACACTGGTTTAGTTTCACTTGCATAGGATACTTTCAAGTCGCCGCCGAGTGCTATAAACGTTATCCAAAGTAGCAAGAATCCCGGCAGCTTTTGTTAGTTTTGTTTGGTTTTAGTCACGCGTATCCAAAAGCCCGTAAAGTTTCCACACAAAATGGTTAATAAAATACAACTCATCAGTAACAGAAACAAAAAAATTATTAATTATTATTTTGCAAATTATTTTTGATTTGAGGTTCTGGCATGACGATGTGGGGAACGGGATATCGGGTTTTGGGTTCTTTGGCGCGTTAGTTAAGTGTATGCAATTACCAAAATTATTGTCAAAAAACTGAATATTTTCTTCGTCATCGTCGATGTAATGTATTTGGTTCGAGTGAAAAATCGTTACTATCCCTTGTATGTGCTAGTCAGTCGCTTTTATTCGAAAACCCAACATCTGCACTTATCTCGAGCGAATCTGCCTGACGCTATGTAAATAGCCAATGATTATCTTTGTTTGCCCCAGATAAGTTTGCGACCAATTTATGATATTGCAGCTAAAAAAAATCTGAAGTGGCCTAAAGCTGTTTGCGACTGCTTTTTTCGACTACTCTTGGTAAATCTATTTATTTATTTATTATTCTTTTTTTTTTGTGACGAATATTTTTAGTTCCTGATGTTTTTTTATATCAGCTGACTTTGTAGAATAAAAAACAATTCTTCGTATAGATAAACCCTTAAAAATGCATGTAGTTTCAAGTGATAAATAATAAATAGAATTTCGCCATTCTACGCAACACTATTTTGAATATTTTTCAATTATTTATACATTATTTTTCAATTTACTTTTTTATTAAACTTATTGGTTTTTTTAATACAAAAAACTATAAAATATAAGTTAAAATTTAAGCAACATTGAAATAAATTTATTTAACTAATGGCAGCTCAAAAAACTTTTCCAGAGACTCCGAGTATAACAAACACAAAACAAAATATGAAGAAAAAAATAAAAATAGTTGTAAACTAAATGGAATTATCTTGGATTAGTTTAACAAGGTGTGAAAAGGCCTTGTTAGATTGTTATCGACATGAAATTGCCAGTAATTAACATAATTATTCTATGTGTTTTTTAATGCTAAATTTTTAATAGGTTATGTGATATGAATCAGTACTCGTGCAAATAATAATAATAAAAGTAATTAAAGCTAATGAACGCTATTATCTCGAAGCTTCCGATGCTCATTAAGTTAAGCCAATAATGATCTTTTACACATGTGTTTAACTGCCATACGTAATCTTAATCTAAGCAAGTAAACCCTTAGAGCAGAATTTGATAAACAAAACTAAAATAAATAAACAAAAAAGAATACATACGAGAAGGCTGCGCATTTCCTGTGACAAATTTGCGCTATTTGCCAAATTTTTAGAAAAAAAAAGAAAAAAAAATACAATAGAATATATATATATATACAATAAAATATTTTTGGGCATCGAAGTTAAATTACCCTTACTAATTACTATTTAAAACTAATTTGATATAATAAATTAATCTTTCATTATGCGTAAAGTACTTATCAAAAGTGAAGATAAATTTTAGCGGTACGAATTCTATCCCGCTCGATCTCGGATCAATAGAGTTTTTTCTAAGTGCAACTATTTTGATCAACATTTTTTTTAATCAATCGTCTAAGCTTTATGTTATAGTATTCTAATTAAAATTTATTTAATGATTTAACTATATAAAATATAATAAAAGTTTTTGATTGTAGGTCTAGTTTTGATAAAAAAAAAAACTATCTGTTATTTTTTTACAGTTAAACAAATTTTACTGGGATTCAAAAATACATGCTTTACTATACTCTATTTGCTTTAATTGAAATATTTGTGATACAAAGTCAAGTTCATATCTCAACTCAACTCTAAGGCTTTTGTTACCAAGGCAATTATATTATATAGTATTTATAAAATATTAATATAGTACTTATATGTTGAGCGAAAAAAGTTAGTCGTCATACTAAAATATTTTTAGCACAGCTAAACTCAGAAAAGATTTCAAATATACACTAATATATGCACTAAAGTAGTTAAATAGATTACTTAAAATATAATTTAAAATAATATATATAACACGCATTTATTTTATATGATCAGAAATTCATGGAAAAAGATATTTGAAATGGCTATGTGGGTCTGGTAAATGCCAGGCCGGAAATGTGGTTCAAAGTGAATTCCTACAAAGATTATGACTAAGAACCAATTGGCTTATCTACTAGTACACAGAATACAATTGTTTGCCAGCGGGTCTGCTAACCCCATTTTCATGACGCAGGCAAACCTACTCAGCTATGTCCGTCCGTCCAACCAGTGCTGGAGTTTGTTTCGTTTGTATCTTTTGTGCCTTTTGCGTATATTTTCGCGAGCATTTTGATAAGGCCGAAGGTTACGCGCATTTTGATCTATACTAAGTTAAATTAGAAGTAGCAGCAGTAGCAGAAGTGGGATGATCATGATCATGAATTCGACTGCGATAAGCTAAAGCAACCGGTTCAAGATTACAAGCGTATGCTGTCCAAGTAATGCTTATCATTCCGCTGAGAGATCCATCAAGATAAGTCAAGCGCTACCGACGTCAGTTATGTGAATGCACGAGCCAAAATCTGGACAGGTGCGACCCAACCGTTGTATAACACACAATTGCAGGGTATTAGGCATTATTTATGAGCCCGGGTCCAAAGACCTTTACAGCCCAACCGATTCGCAATAATTGTAAGCATAAGCTCAACATCTGGCGATTCCCAAAAGCTGGCGCTGTAATATTACAAAATTGGGGGCATATAATTGGGGCGGTACGGGGGTTGCGCGTACATCAATTGAAAATTTCACAGCAATTTGTAGGCGCTCGTCCATGGATCGCATTGCGTATGCCCTTTGAAGTCGGCAATTGCATAAAATTGAACAATTAAACGTCTTTTTTAATGCCTCATGTCCATCGAAATTGGCTGAAAGAGGTATTTTAAAAATGCTGCAAGCATATGTGACATGCAAGGGAAGGCATATGTATTAATATATTGTATTCTATACACATATACTCTGCAATTGCATAAAATGAAGCTCCGATCATGTCTTATCGCATTGATGTCCTGGACTATGTAAAAGCTAGATATACAAAATGAGCTTAATTTTTATTTTATGTTATATTATATTTTATTATATTATATTATATTATATTATATTATATTATATTATATTATATTATATGATATTATATTATATTATATTATATTATATTATATTATATTATATGATATTATATTATATTATATTATATTATATTATATTATATTATATTATATTATAATATTATGTCATATATCCAATATAAAATATTGTATCGATCAAATCGAAAAATTTTCGATTTCTACAAAATTATAAAAATGCACAGAAGAAAAACAAAAGTTCTCAAGGCATCTATCAAGAACAAAGAAAAAAACAATGCTTTTTTTTGTGCTACTACAATACGTAAATGGAAGTAAATATGTTTTATGTCCTTGCCAGTCCGATTACAGGATATTCACCGGTCAAGCATTTGCACCTGAATCATTCTATCTTTCTTTTTTGTCAGTTGCTTCATTTAATGCGGTTAAACCATTAAATAAAAACGCAAATGCAATGCAGGCACTGCGGTTTTTCATGTCTAGACAATACAATAAATACAGTTAGCCATATATTTGTATTATCATATGGTGCACATACACACACACACACACACATCCGTATGCTCTGCATACGCGATACGTATATTTTATAATTGGCGTCAATTTGCTGGCTTATCGCCTGCCGGTGTGTGCCACAAAGTGTGCAACATTACGCACAAATGAGATATCAATTCTTTTTTCATTTTTGTTTTTTTTTTTTTTTTGTATATTCGGAAGCTGATGTTCTTACATTCGACCGACAATGCGTACAACCTGAGGATGGGTTGAAAGTAAACAGTGTCCAAATTACATTTTTTGAATATTTAATCAAATAATTTTTTCAACATGCCATATCGGCTTCATCTGTATACGGAAGTGAATTTAGTTTTTTAATTTTTTTATTTCAAATTATGTAGCTGTATAGAAAAAGAATAAAAATTGAATTTATGAGATCCACTAAGAAGGGAATACAACAGTTCTGGGTTTTATCTTATTTTGCTTTTTTTGTCATGCAGGAAGTGCAAAAATCGCTATTGTCGCTAGTCTGGTATTATTATAAAAAAAAAAAATTTCCACCTCCTTAGATTCCCAAAGAGAATTCCTATATATGAATGATGTATAGATTAAACTATTAAAGCTATATTTTTAATTTTAATATTTATTATTGCATAATTTTATGTAAATCTAAACTAGCCTATCCCAAGCCAACTTAACCTTAACTAATCCAATCTAGTTCAACCTAAACTTATCGTATCCCAAATTAACCTTATCAACTCTTACATAACCTAACCTAGAGCATTTAGAACTCTTATTTTCAACAAATTTAAAAAACCTACATAAATGACTCGATTTCTTCTAAAATCAACTTTACAAAAACTTAGTGGATTGTGTTTTTTTTTTTTTTTTATTTTTAATTTTTTTTTTCATTTTTATTTTTTTCTTTATTTATTTTAATTTTATATTTTTTTATTTTTATAGTTCTTTAGAATTTTTGCCCAGCTAACCTTTATAGAGATCTGATCTTGTCTTTTGGGCTGACCTACCCCGACTTCTGCTGCAGCTCCATTTTTCCTGTTGTTGCTGCTGCTCTTTGCTCCACTTCGCATTAGTCTGGGCACACTCTTTGCACATCTAACGGCCTCATTTTGACTGGCGAAGAGGCAAACAGTCGACGTTCTAATTCGTTGTGCACCCAGTTGAGCCTGTGGCTGGCGGATCTCTCGGTGTTCCCAGTTGACGTTGACAAAAATGTAACCAGGACTCACACACACACACACACGCACACACACATACACACAGTTGCTGGCAGCGGCATGCAAATCAAGCAAAGGCGCGTTGTCAGGCGGATTTCATGCCGCTACCGACCACGCCCTCCGCCCCCATTGCACAGCAAATTATGCAAGTCGTGTCGGTGGCTCTGGCCGCGCTGCAACTGCGTTAATGTTGTTGGCGTTGCGGCCGCGGCTGCGGCCGCTGCTGTGGCTTTCAGTGCAGCGCTCTTGCCTCATTGGCGTTGCACAAAGCGGGCGGCGGTGGCTAAATTTGCATAAATTAACAATGTTTCGCAATTGCAGCCACTGATGCAGCGAATTCTTGCGACCAAGCGAGCCACCCATCCATCTGCCCGCACATGAACGGCGTGTGCGTGTGTTCGTGTGTGTGTGTGTGTGTGTTGTCCACCACGTGCAATGTGCGCGTTTTATTGATTTGATGCTCCAATGCACTTATTATCCCTCAAGCAGCCAGCGCCAGTTAATCCCGTGGCGATGCGGCGCCATTTTACACACAAAAACATACACACACACACACAAACACACACTCACATACGCACACCCACACGCAAACACGTGCATATATGTATACGCATCAGGGTGTGCCCGAAAAGTTGGTCAAGTGTGTGCAGAAGAAGGCTCATTAGGCAAGCCAAGTGGAATTGGTAATGCGTGTGCTTCGCATTTCGGGTGTGGGCACACAAATAGTACGCACTGTTTGCCCTTTTTATTCAACCCCATAAATTATACAATATTCATTTCATAAATATTTGTTGCTACAGTGAACACTTGCAAATTGAAACGGCTAGTAACTAGAATTCTTTTTTAGCAATTATTATTGATATTTTAATGCATGAGATGAATTTAAAGTTCTTAATCAGTAATGCTTTTTATATAATGTTCAAAATGCCTTTAAAAATATAGATTTAAAATATAATATACTTCATTCGTCTTTCTGTTATTCTTTTTTTTTAAGATGATAAAAAAAATATTGCTTTCTAAAATGTGAATTAGTCACAAATTTGAAGCTTTTCTGGAATCGAAGGTTCACGTTAGGCAGCAACTACTTTATTCTTCATTTTCCAATAAGCATATGATTTTGCATATAAATAGATGCATATTTTATATTTTTTATAAATAAATGAATATTTTATTTAAATAATTTTTTATATTTATATTTTTTTTGGAGTAATATTTATTAAATGCATGTAATTTCATCTGTATTTAAATGTCTATTAGCATTTTTATATTTTAAATCCATTTTAAAAATGTGTTGCCATTGATCTTTAAGTTCATATATATGAAAGTATTTTATTGAAATTTGGCTATATTGAATATTATGCTTCGTATATCAGAATTGGGCTGATTTAATAAAAACTGCAGTATATCAAATATAAATATAACGTTTCCTGTATGCCAACTTTCTTTAATGATAAAATTGATCACAATTTCGATATATGCATAAAAATATATAATATTTATATATTATTTATTATTATTATTTATTATTATTATTTATTATTATTATTTGTGAGGAAGTCTCACAACAGAGATTTTAGCGGTATATATAGAGTATATTTATATATAGTTATGCTTGATTTTGATTTTATGCCAATTGCATTTGGGTTCACTCACTTAATCAACAAAAATAAATTATCAAGTTTATTTTTAAAACATTTAAAATAGCACAAAAATGTCTTGTAGCAAAACATTATTTTTAAAAGCCAGATTATTCGCGGCTAGTTGTAACGATCGCCATTCACCTGCTACGTATTTACCGATAAGTCGCCTTTGCGCCATTTTCAGTGTGGCCAACTGCCAAAGTGAACGTTCATCGTTATCGTGGCAATAAGCCAGTGTAATTGCAATTACTTTGATTTTGTGTGTGAACATGTTTGAGTGCACTCATTTGCAGCACGAATGACTTGAATTGGGCAATGAGTGGATGCCTTGGCACGCCCTGGGCAAATGTACCTCAAATTCAATTTGCATTTTAGCAACTTAAAATGAATTTCTTGCAATGCCTCAATAGACGCTCGCCAGCTCCGATGCCGGACTTGGCGTTCATCCTCGACGACGACGGCGACGACGACGACAACGTTATCATCATCGTTGTCCTTATTTGCTTATGTTGCGCAAAGTAAACAACTAATTTTAATTTGCCGCAGGAGCCGCAGACGTTCACCGATGACGACAAGAAGATGATGACGACGATGTCGTCCGTCGACGGCGTCGAGGTTGCCAGCCGATGCCACTGGGCGGGCACACAGCCACAGACACTGGAGCTGGAGCTGGAGCTGGAGCTGACATGCTGCGGGTGGAGCACCAACAAAGGATTGGATCAGTCGAATTAAATAAAAGAAGAAATCACACACACACACACACACACTTGTACACACACGGGCACAACAAAACCGCAAACAAGCAAAGCATATTTCTCTAACTGTCTTGCTCTCCCTCTCTCTCTCTCTCTCGCTCTCTCGCTCTCTCGCTTGCTTCTATGGCGTGTCTATCTCATTCTTTTGTGGGTTTTTCTTGTTTTTCTTTTAATTTTTTTGTGCATTTTGTTAGTTTGCATTTTGTTTTGACGTTTCATTTATGTAAATACGAGCCACAATAACAACGACAACTACAAACGGGCGCCCAGTCAAATTATCTTTAAATAATTTAGATTTGCGGGCTGCGTGTGGGCGTGTGGGTGCGAGAGGCGTGCCCCGCCTGGCCATAACATAAATGCAAAGCCAACTCGGAGAACTTTCTGGCTGCGTATTATTATTTTTCTTTTTTTACTTTTTTATTTTTACTTTTTACTGGCCAAAGGACAAGGCTGCTTAATGCACCAGTGTGTGTGTGTGTGTGTGTGTATGTGTGTGTGTGTGTGTGTGTGTGTGTGTGGGCTGAACATCATGAAAGCGGAAACGGAAGTGCTTACCTTTAGCACACACACAGGCACACACACGAAGTTTTACACAGGCATACATTATTATACATGGCATGCAAAAAATTTTGCTGCGCCTTCAAGTGCTCCCAAAACTCGCGACCAGGGGCGTGGCTGGGGCCCTGTTGGTTGCCTGGTCCACACACACACATACGCGCACACACACACACACACATACATTTATAAACACACATTCAGCCAACTGAGCTTTAAAATATGTCCACAGGTGCACGGGCTGGAACTGGGGGGCTGGAATTGACTTTCAGCTTTTGACTTGTGTGCCAAACGAAACACACACAAAATTGCCATTGCCCGAGGGTCGATCAAATAGTTCGTAATTGAAAATTAAATAACAAAATTGAGGTGAGTTCACCTTGCTGAGCCTACCATCAGAGGGATATGAAATTAATTAACCTATTCTTAAATCAATGAAATTTAATATTTTACATAAAAGTATATACCACATTTTTGTAGATTTGAATTAAAATTAATATTAGCAACTTTAGGAATATTGTGGCTTTTACTTTTATCGATTCTACGATTTGTAATCTTTTATCTACATATTAATTTATCAAACTGTCTTATCTATTTTATCAATATCAAGATTATAGTTAAGACTTTGTATGTTTTCTGATAAATTATTAAAGTGAAGATAAAGATTACAGATGGGGAAATCTAATAGAAAATATGTGGAGATAAGGTATGAAAAAAAAAATTCAATTCTCACGTTCTATTCTTCAGGTCATATATCATCCATCATCCATTTAGTTTCTATTGTCACATGGCTCCTGCCACTAACCAGCACATGTTCTTATAAAAACCTCTTCTTTCTTCATTTAAATAAATACTAAATTTCAATCTTCGCAGATTTGTAAGTTCTCCGCAACTTTACGACCAGCCCTCGCCCTGTAATTTGGATTCTTGGTCTGTTGCGTTTACTGCAAAAGGCTAATTGAAATTTGCCATTAATAATGCAAAAAGGTCTCGGTGAGAAACTTTTGGGTCCACCCACATGGCGCACTACACAGTGGAGTGTGCATGAGTGTGCGTGGGTGTATCTGTGTTTGCACATGTGTGCGTGCTATTTTAAATATTTCAAATATTTGTAACATTTGCCGGTGCCGCCACTCAAGTAACCAAAAGTACACTACACACAGCGGGACAAGCCAGCCGCCCTTTTCCCCACCCTGCCCCCTCTCATTCTGCAGCCATAGTCCTTAGCCCCCGTCCACAACTTCGGCCCCGCCATTTACCGCACGCCAAAAACATCAACGGCGAAGGTGAATGCTTATTTTCTGGTCCGTCAGCCGCCGGCTGATGTCGACGTCACAGTCACCGCATGTAAAAATGCTGCCAGTTAGCCGTGTCCCACCCCGCTCCCCGCCCCGTCCACCTGTGGTACCTGTGCGGGGGTCTGAGGCGGCGGTCGGGGTTGCTATTGCCGTGCAGGGGCTGCTGCGCGAGTTATGCCGTGATTTCGCGATCTGACGGGGGCGTCGCACTGTGCGGAATTGTGAGCGGAGAACCGTTGGCCAAAAGGACGCCCAACAACAACAATAACAATAACAACAAATACGACAAAACAAAGTAAAACGAACTCATGATAAAGATGAAATGGTATAAAATTCGAGTATGTGCAGCTGTGGCTGGGGCAAAGATAACGCCATGTGAGGGCTTGGCCGGCTGAGCAGCCTATGCCACCCAACTCACACACACAAAAGCACACACACACTCGCACACACACACACATGAGTGATGTGTCGCCGAGTGTTGAGTGAGTGGCAATGGAAAGAATTGTCTTCAAATATCAGCCTGAGCGCTACAAGGCGGCTTTTCAGCAGTTCCTAACTATCTGAATAAAATGGAACTTAATAACACAAGATAAGAACATCAGACTCAAGTAAACAAAGATTCGGACTCGAATTCCATAGTAAGATGGAAAAAAAATTGGAAAAATAGTTTATGTAAGTTTACATATTCTATACTGATAATTATAATTATAATTATAATAAAGATATAAGTAAAATGTATCAGAGAATAAAAACAATCAAGTGAAAAAAAGTTTTTTTTTAAATAAAATATTGCCAGGTCTCTTAAAATTAAAAATTATTTTAGTTTCATAATTCATAATTCAGCATTCGGATTGGATTATTGTAGCTATATTCAATTCTAAATAATAATAATACAAATAAAATTACAAGTAACAGAAAAGTATAATTTTATTAATAGTGTTAATAATAATAATAATAAAAAATATATAACACTTATAAACTTATTAGATTTAAAGCTTGATAAAATATACTTAAGTCAAAAACATATTTTTAAAGCAAGTATCCTCCAAATAAATAGGCCTGATTATACATACATTATTTTTTTCTCCTTTCTTGTGCTTATTGAGTAATGATAATAGGGTATATTTCCACTAACAAACCTATGATATCAATATAACCGATTGCCAAAATTGTAGCGTATTCAAATTTCAACTGTGATTTTTTTGCTGTGACTCGCCATCCACTACATTTCTTTTTTTGTTTTTATTTGTATTTATTTGTATTTTTTTTTTTTTTTTTGTTGGTTCATGTCGTTTCACTTTTTTATTATTTATTTCACTTTTTATTTTGTTGATTGTTTTACAAAACAACAACAGCGACAACAACGGGAAGCAAACCGAATCGAAACGAACTCGCTTGAAGGAGGTGGCTGTTTTGAGGGGGCTGGATGGGGGGATGTGCACAGCAAATGGAAAAAAATCTCTTGAGGCTACTGAAAACTTCGTTTTTTTTTTGTATATATATTTTTTTTTTCTTTTTTGTAGCTCAGCTCCGATTTTTGTGGCATTCGCATTCAGTTGTATTCGGGTTCGGGTTTGGTGCTGTGTATTTTTCTTGGCCAGTTATTTCTTATGCTGCTTGGTTTTTAGCTTTGCGCCTTGGCGGCAGCCCCCGCCCAAATCCTCCTCCACGATTTGATTCACGACCTTCTACACTCGGGGCACTGTCGTACACGCTGCTCGTAGTTGGTGGTTTAAACACATGAAACAATTATAAAGTTGCCAAGAAATGTAAACCCAAAGAGAAAACAATTTAATTGAATTTAAGCAGGGGTTGTCATATCCTAATGGATTTAAAACAACAACAACAACAGCTTTCACAAAACTACAACAACAACATCAAATACAAATAAAGCATAATACATAAAAAATGAACAGGGCCCAGTTCCAATGGGGGAGTACACAGAATTGAGTTTTGTGTGGCTGTAGGGCGGACTTGTGTGTGTGTGTGTGTATGTGTGTGTTTGTGTGTGTGTGTTTGTGTGTGTACTGGGCCGCTTAATGGAGGCTGAACCTTTTGTTCGTGTCTGGCGCGCACATTCGAAATCTGAAAGCTGAAAGCCAAAAGCCTGAAGGCGTGTAGTTTGGTGATTGTCTGTTAAATATTTCAAGTGTGAGTCGCTCTACCATGGATAATTACTTATGCAGATATATTTAAGCAGATAATGCAATTTGATAGATAGGTGTTACTTGGCGGCATGTTCTACGATATACATGTAAAAGCAAAACGTTCAAAATTGAGAACATTTTTGTACTTGAAGTGCTAAATGTAGTGAAATTAAAATTTTATAGTGCATAAAAGATTTACGCATATGCATTAAATACCCTTAAAAATTTAATTATCAATTAATTGGTACAGTTCCATTATCATGTCATTGGATCTTGACATTTATTGGCCTAAAGCAAATGGAGAAAACAGACCAAGATTTTTTTTTGCAATCGTGGTCAAGGTGGCATCATCTTAATTTTAGAAAAATTTTGATATAGTAGAATAACTTTATACTCTTAGTATATAAAAAACAATTTACACTTTTTATAGTATGATAATTAATGTTAGACGTAAAATACTTATATTAAATGTTGTTGTTTCTCCAATATTAACATTCGATAATGAAATCAAGAATAAATCTGTCTGAATTTAAGAATTAAACTAAAATTGGTCGTTCAGGAAATTGATCGTAACAGGCAGAAGGAATAATTGATAAAAATCTACAACAACCTCTAATTTTTTAAGCTTTTTTCGTAGATTTTCTCTCTCCACCTCTCTCTCTCTCTCTCTCTCTCTCTCTCTCTCTCTCTCTCTCTCTCTCTCTCTCTCTCTCTCTCTCTCCACTCACTCTCTCCCCTCTCCAGAAATCTGCAAATTTTATCTTATAGGTTTTTGTTTCTGAGCCGATTGAAAATTTACTGGTCAAATGCAAAAACGCCCTTCTATTCGATTTTCAAGAGTTCAGATAAGGTTTCCATGCTTTTGCTTTATTTTCAGTTAAGTGTTTAAAGTGTTATACAGTGCATTATTTCTCTATAATTTTTTTTTGCATTGGCTTTTATTGACTGACTTTTCCACTCTCTCTCCCCAATCTCTCTCTCCCTCTCTGTATCTCTCTCTCCATCTCTCTCTCTCCATCTCTCTCTCTCTCTCTCTCCTCTCTACCTTTCTCTCTCTCTACCTTTCTCTCTCTTTCCATATCTTTCTCTCTCTCTTTCCATATCTTTCTCTCTCTTTCCATATCTTTCTCTCTCTCTCCCTCTCTTTCTCTCTCTCTCTCTCTCTCTCTCTCTCTCTCTCTCTCTCTCTCTCTCTCTCTCTCTCTCTCTCTCTCTCTCTCTCTCTCTCTCTCTCTCTCTCTCTCTCTCTCTCCTCTCTCTCTCCTCTTTCTCTCTCTCTCTACCTTTCTCTCTCTTTCCATATCTTTCTCTCTCTCTCCCTTTCTCTCTCTCTTTCCATCTCTCTTCCGCTCTCCCTCTCTCCCCATATATTTCCATGTAGTATGGAGTTAGTTAAATTTTCCAACAGCAGCCGCTAAGTTAAATGCGCAGCATGCGGCGTGCGTTTGTGTGAGTATATGTGATTTTCTGTATGTATTTTTGAATGCAAAAGGGGTTTAAATGTTTGTAACGACAGTTTGCAGCTGGGTTCAGGGTATCTCGTAGTCGGGCATGCCCGACTGGAGTGCTCTTACTTGATTATTTTTGCATTTTAAATATTCAAATTCAAAATTTCCAAAAAAAAAAACGCTGATATTTTGATGAGCGCGTACAGCTTATCGATATGCATCATTTGCATTTTTAAGCTAAAATCTGAAATCCGCCCAGCTTGAAAGCGGCCAACTGCCACGCCCACACCATTTATCGAACCGTTGCTGTTTCCGGTGCTTTTCATTGTTGCCGCCAATTGGCCATTGTGCAGGTCTCACGCCTGACGGCGGCACTTTGATTCGGCATTGCAATTGAAATCCGCTTATTCGGGCGCTCGAAAAAATAAATAAATAGCCATACGCAAAGCATTCGACAAACAGCATAAAAAAAGAGCCAAACAATATTTTCCTAATTTTCGCGCGCGCACGCGACCAAAAACCAAAAAAAAAAAAATATGAAAAAAATGAAATAAAAATAAAAAAATCAGAGAAAAATGAAAAAGAAAAGCCCAAAGCAAAGAAAACTGTCAGCAACAGGCGGACGCTGCTGTCACTGGGGCAGCAGCAGGAGATTGCAGTGGATAGGCGAACACTGTCGAGGGGGGTGGGGCTGGGTGTTGGGGTTGCAGGGGCTGGGGCTGGGGCTGGGTCTGGGGTATCTAAGCCAGTCAGAGCCTGGCATGCTCCACGGATAAAGATGCGAATGCAGCGAAGCGGCTATTGCGTTGCGTTCGCGTTTGCCGCCTGTGTTTGCCTTTCTGTTTGCCTTTCTGTTTGCTGTTGATTTCCGCTACTTCCGATTGCTTTGTTATTATTGCTGGAAACGTATAGCTCCAGGTGACTGACTGCCAGATAGGCAGCCGTTTGCGGCGGCTCTACTAATTTAACCCTGATCGAAATTGAAACAGGCGAATGCGCTGAATTTACTTTGGAATTACATTTTGCTAAACTGCAACTAAATCGCTTAAACCGTTGTTGTTTTCAAACGCAGCTAAAGTGACCCGTGAATCTAGAACTCACGCTGATATTGCGATCTGCCAAAAAAAATTCAAATTTGCCGTGGTTCAGCTAGCGGTTCGAACCACTGCTAACCTAGTTCGAACCCAGCCTTGTCGCATTTTTCTAATGTTTTTCAATTTTAAATTAAACAATTCAAAATATATTTGTTAGCTTTTTCATTTTTTATTTGTATATATACATTTATATTATATTTAAATTTATTTATATTAATATATGAAATTATATATTCAAATAAATAAATAAATATTTGCCTATTTACATTTTTCCAAATTAGAGATTTTAACTTAAGAACTAGAAACTAGAAAATATTGCAATAATACTTGTACCAAAACTTAAAAAAAGGCCTAAATTGCTTCGGCCTTTGGTTAAGGTTTGGTTATTATTTGGACAACCGATTTGGCTTAAGAAAAAAAAACCTTAAAGCCTTAATTAGTTGTTGAAAAAAGAGGTTTGGTTTGATCAAAAACAATGTTTTTCTCTTCATAAATAATAGCTCAAAAATTAATAAATATATATATTCGGGTTCTGTCAGTTAGATTAAATCGAAGCTAACAACAATTTAAATGATAAATTGGTCGAATTAGTTAAATTTATCCATCAAGCGTTACAATTATAACAATTAACTGGTGTTGCAGTCTTTGAAATTGGAGCGTATTATTTTACATGTCCGTTTGTTTGGCGTTTGTAGATTTAATTCCATATTTGCTGTTATTTTGAAACTATTGTAATATTTTGCGCTCCCACAGGCATTTTGCACAAACAAACTCGTCTATCTTTGGAATGAAGGCATCTTTGGGCTCTAAGATTTAATTAATATCATCGAGTGTTGCAACTGTAACTAGAGTATTGCCTGCCAATTAATCACACATAAGTACATAATCACACCTACACAAACTTTTATGCACAGACGCAACGTTGAGTTACATAGGTATGTAAGAATGTATATAAGTAATTTATAACTGATAAACTATCAAATACCGCAAATTCAATATGTGGCCAAAACTTTCTATTTACACAGAAATTGTTTGCCTTGCAAAATATGAAAATGTTTTGCATATTTGAATTTGTTTCTCATTGTTATTGTTGTTGCTGCTGATGTTGTTGTTGTTGTTGTTGGCCGCATAGCATATTGTAAAATTGATTTATTTATTCATTTTCATTTTCATTGATTTGTTTGCTTTTATATAATTTAATAAATTATTTCAACTAAATTAATGCCCGTTGCACCGTAACCAAACCAAATCCCTGCAACTGATTCCCTGTCTGAGGCTTCAAATTGTTGTCACATACACTCCATCTCCAACAATGGTCCCGAGCACTGATTGCTGCCTGGATACATTTTAATTTTAATCAATGCATCTAACGAATCCATAGTACATGCACATACAGAATACAGAATAGAAAATGGCTTCGCATAGAACGCAGGCAGTGTACATAGATCAACATCATTATTTTAGAATTTTATATGGGTACAGCATAAGGGATTAGACGGCTTAAAGTAACCACAATGCCATTCTATACCGACTAAGAACGTTGCAGTCGGCCGCATCCGACTGGGCAGTACTCTGTTCACTGTGTTATTAGAACTTAAAATGGTCGGAAACGATCTTCTTGATTTTTGGGTCTTCAAAGCAGGAGCCCAAAAAATTGTCGATGCGGTTCGGTTCACGGTTCGAGCCAATCCCTCGAGTTTTGGTTCGAACCTTGGCTTGTCATATTTTTTAAAGTAAAACGTAAATTTTTCTGATTAAAAAATGAAAGCATTTGTTTTTATTTTTTTTTTTTTAATAATTTCAATAATAACTTTAAGGTCAGAGAATATAAAAATGTTGGGCTCGAAGCAGTTCGGTTCAAAAGCGTTTAAAAGACTTGGTTTTAACTTTTACTATGTGTTCTTTAAATTAAGCTATGAAAATAAATAAAGAATTAACCAAACAATAATTTTAAGAAAATTCATGAATATAAAAGGTTAAAATGTTCGCCTGATTAGCAATCCTACCCAAGAACTTTAAATAGTAATTACACATTTGTTCGATTAATAATTCACATTATTTAACAAATTTACATACAAATCTCATATAATTAAAATCAATGCTATCAACGTTAGCTATAAATATATTAATATGTTAACCGAAGAAGAAAATGAGATTTTTGGCTAATTCAAATATTATTTTCATGGAATTCCACAAAAAAAAACAAGTAAGATGGCTCTAGTCGGGCGTCCCCGACTAGGAGATACCCTGTACCCAGCGGCGAGCTGTCGTTACATACGTTTAAAGCTCTTTGCATTCATACACACATTCACGAAGTCACACATACACACACACACAAACGCACGCACTAATCTGCGCACTTTACACACCGGCTGCGCTTGGCCCCAATGTGGAAAATTAATTCTTGAATAACTTCTAAACTAAGAGTATGATCGCTATGAAACTTTCAGTGTTTAATAAGAGCAGAAAACCATTATACCCTTTTTACCCATTTTCAATGGGTTCAGGGTATAAAAACGTTCGCTATGTTTTATGTTGTTTTTTTATATTTTTTTTTTATGAGTTTTGAATGCATGTTTGAATATGCGCATAATCCGATCTGTTGCGGTCAAAATAGATGCAGTTCTTTGAGGCTATTGCCATGGCCAAAATGCTGATTACAAAATGGCCGAATAACAACAAATTGTTGACATTTTTTGCGGCATCATTTGGTATTTTCGGGGCAAACCAACAAAATGTATCCAAAGATTTGTGTTTAATCTCATGACATGACCATGAACAGAACTTCAGACTGGCAACACATTGTTCAAATACATATACATATGAATATATACACATACATATAAATATATATTTAGATATGCACATATATGAGCATGTTAGGCACAGGTGTATGTGTGTGTGTGTGTGTGTTCGTGTGTGCATAAACAACTGGCATGTTTTTGGCTTTTTGCAGCTTGGCGGCATGTATGTTGTTAATTTGTTGCAGCTGTGCATTGTTGTTGTTGTTATTTGAATCCAGTGCTTTAGGGATTAAAAACACGCAACACACACACACACACATAGACACACAAACATTTGCACATAAAAAGCATTCATGTATTTATGCAAATTTTATTTTATTTGTTTTCAATATTTTTGGTAACTTTGTCGCTGATATTTCCGCCATACAAATAAACAAAAATGCCAGCAGCCGTCAGCTAGGCGCAAATGTGTTTGTTAAATTTCGCAAATTTCACATACACACACATACACACACACACTCACATCACATCACATGCCTGAACATGACGGCGCATTATTTTCCATTTTAATAATTCAAATATCAATTTGTTGTTACATTAAATATTTAATTTGTACTAAAATGTGTTAAATTCTTTGGGGTATTATAAACATATAACACTCACACACACACACACACACACACATGTGTCATGCAATTTTTGCTTTGTTTAATTACAGCTTAAAATCTTTGATTAAAAAAAACAATTAAACAACAAACAAAATGCGCAATACTTTTGTCTCAGCTTATTTCAATTCAAGCTCTAGTCGTATTTTAGCTTATACTATGTAAGTCCATGGGATTATGAACTTTTGCACAGTTTCTCATATATTAGTTGTAGTTTACTGCATTTTTTCATATCTAAATTTAAAATCATAAATACAAAGTCGTAATATATTGTGGTATTTCTTTAACTTTATTCTATTTATTCCTTATCCAATACAATTTATTTCTGTGCCAACATCATAATAATAAAATACAACAATTTTTAAAATTCCAAGTACAATATACAAACATTTTAAAGCTCTCTCAAATGTATATAAAAGTAAAAATATATCAAATATTATATATTTATAACAAATATAAAATACAACTTTTAATACATTTTCCAAATACAGTTCGCAACTTTATTGTGTGGTGCCACTTTATTATAGGGCATATAATTAACACATTGTCGGAGAGTTTGTTTGGGGATTAATGCAAATAAGCAACAGCCGTCGAACAGATGAACAATGTGTCCACGGCAAACATTATAAAGCCGATAAACCCATTGATCCGATAGTTTAACTGTACACACTCGCGGATACGTATTCGAGTGCTTTTTGCTTAAAACTTACTTTAAAAAAAAAATCGCTCTTCAACGAGGTGAAAGAGACAGAGAAAGAGAGAGAGAATTATTGAGCATTAAATGTCTTAATTTAAAATTGAAAAAAATAAATAGAGCTTTGCAAAATTTTTAAAAATATGTTGCCTAAATTATTGAACAGCTAGGATCCGGGCTGGAATCCCAGGTTAGTGTATGGATTTAGTGTTTGTCTTAGCCAAAGGTCACAGCAGCCAAGTGCTATTTAAAAATAATTGGGTTAATAGTTATATACCTATATACCATAAATCATAGTAATAATAACTTCAAATTATAAATGGCTGCCACGAATTCAGTACCAGAAAAACTCAGATATCTCTGAGTTCCATATATTATGCTAGGCTTACGCACTTACAGAACAACTAATAAGTAATCTAAACTAAGATGCTTAGCTATGAATCTAACTAACTGACAATTAAAATGCTCGTGCAACGACTCGTGAGTTAGTTAATTCTTGATGGAATTGACTAAATAAAAAATGAAAAAATTGTATGCCCTTCCAGATAATTTGGTCATAAGAACAAGAGCTATTGTGCTAGAGATTATTTATGGAAGAACTGGCTGCCTAATTGGCTATCAGAAGAGCCCTTAGGCCAGGCTGGGCCATCTCCCATCGGGCATGTCCTTGTGCATATGATGTTGCAGTTGTTTTTGTCATGCTTGCAGCTAAAGTTTAGCCGCTTTTAAATGCTCAGCTGAGCAACGAGCATCGAGCACTACGCACTGGCCAGGATGATGAGGCGTCACCAGCTGCTGCAAATCCCCAGCCAGTGACGCAATCGTTGTCGTGGACGTTACCTTGGCGATCCAAAACGCAGGCAATCAAGTGTAAAATCATAGAATTTTTAATTGATTCCTGCGACGCAACGCAGCACAAGTTAACATTAGTTTTTTCTGTTCTTTTTTTTTTTTGTATACCCTAACTTACTTGGAGAGGTATGTCAGGTTTTGATGGAGGTGTGTGCTTCATATATCTATAGACAAGGTATATGCATTTGGCATGGTATTTAGTTGTCTATAAAATAAATACATAAAATAATATAATTGATATATTTATTGAAACAATTTTTTTTCTAAATAATATTGCTTTCACATGGCGTAGGAAATATTTATTCTTTTTTTTACATAACATATTTATATATTTTTAAGATATTTTCTGGGGTTCGGTTCGGCTTGAGACTACGTTTTTGAACCTTGCTCTTCACATCCATTAAGCTAGATACTGAATCAAACTTTGCTTCGGTAACTTATTTTTTGCAATTTTATATAAAATCATTCAACATTTTTTATATTTGCTAAAAAAAATATGACAACTAAATGCGTCAATAAATTTTTTTAAATTTCAACAACAAATATAATTTTTAGCAAAATAATTTTCTACATAAATATGGTTTGATTATGGTTAAACTGATTCGCTTCAAGGTTCGATGCATGGCAACAAATAAAATTAAAATTTTCCGATTCGAGTCGTCTGCTCAAAAGTCAACAAATTAAAGGGTATGTGATCTTCAGCAGCCCCAAGATGACACTGTTTCCTGTTCCCTTCTGTATTTTTTTCCTCTTCTATTCTATTTCCCCTATTTGTATTTTTGTTTTTTTTTTTTTGTTATGCTTTTTCTGCGTACTTGTTCGATGGGTCTGCTCACTTCTAATGCCTCGGTTGGCGTAGCCATCGCAGCGGCTTTTTTGAGTTAATTGGCAGTTTGTGTTATTGTTGTTGTTGTTGGCGTTATTGGCGTTGGCGTTGTCGGCTGGCCCAGTGCGTCGTGGTGCAGCGTCATCCCGGCTACTGGCCGACTGTACACCCACGCAACGGAACCATCTATGCCGCCTGCTTGACGTGTCGCAGTGTGTGCTCGACATTGCCAAGTTCGTGTGCTGGGGCTCAATGGCCAGTTCCAGGTGCGGACCAATCGGCCAATTGAATTGTCCTGGATGACGCACGGCGTTCAGTTTGTTGTTCGATTTTAGTGCCCGTTCGCACAAGAATCGACGGCTCGCCCAGCCGCCCAATTCAGCCAAATCACCCCCTTCATCCCTCCACGATTCGTTGATGTTGAACAAATGCAATCGGGCTGTGAGATGTGGGCGATGGCTGTGCCAGCACCGAACTGTGTGTGGGTGTAGTTCAGACAACTGTAATCAATTCTGCGCATATGCATGCAGGCATAGATGATTTTCTTTTTCTTTCTTTCTTTTTTTTTTTTTTTTTTTTTGGAAGGTAAGCGATAAACGCAGTTGCCAGAACAACCTGGAGTAAAATCCACGAATACCCGAATAATATTTCCAATCCCAAATGCACTTTAGTTGTGCAACAAATAAACCAAACTCAAAAACATCATAAATGTTGCCAACAGAATGCAAAGCCCAAGATATCACTGTGGGAATTTCTTGATTTGAAAAAATAAAACACAAAAAAAAAAGGATACTCGAAACGCATGTGCTGCAGACTAATTCCGGAATCTGCAAAAGCTCTCGACAGCAATAATTGATGACGAGTGGTTCAGAGCATCAAAACACTTAGCTCTCAAGCTAATGCAAAAAAAAAAAAGAATACTTTAATACTTCAGCAGTCTTGTTGCATTTTGAAATCAAAAAACAAACCGTAACCAAAGATCTGAATGCTTCAGTACAGCCTGCATAAATGGCTTAGAAGACAAGCAGAATCTATGCAAAAAAAAAAAAACTTAAAAAGCTTCTGTCACACAAACACGCTGAAGCCGCAAGAAGATTTTGACAACCAACAAACAGCTTTTAGCTGATTGTTAATCTTAAGCTTCCAATTCTTAGAAAAAGACAATGTGCAAAGAATGTTGTCGCATTTCAAAGCAAAACACGGTCTTATAAAAGATTACGGAAGAGTTTCCCAGAAAAGTATGCTTTGAGCGAAGTTAAAGAAAATAAGAAAATGGGCTTTAAATAGCACTGATACAATATTTTCCAAGTCAAATAAATTTAATTATTTTTACACTATTCAAAAAAATCAAGAAATTCGAATTTATATCCGCCCAAGATGAAAATGAATTCATTTGGGAACAAAATTTTTGTTTCAAGAACCTTTTTTAATCGTGAAATTCGTCTAATTCTAAAAACGAAAATGCAATATTTTTATCCCATCTGTAAATGCTATATTTTCCAGCATGATAGTAATCGGCAGCTTTGCCTTCAATTAGTGTAATTGCGGGAGTTTTTCTCTTAGGGAAACCCCCTAAAATTGTACCAGCTTTATACAAAATAAAAGCTGCCGGGCAAAGCTTACGCAATTATGTAAGCAAACAAATACTTCAAATCAAAATTCATTAAAAAGCTGGGCAAGTTTGTACCAAGGAGGCGAAAGAACCCGAATTACCGGAAACTCGTTCCGTTTACGGCTTATGTCGAAATTTTAATGGCTGTGAAAAGGAAAAGTCAAGTAAAACTTGATGAAAATGTTGAAAATCTTTAACGCTCTGTAGCCATTGTCTTAATGCATGTCGCCAATTTGTGCGCTGTCGCAGCGAAATCCACTCAGAAGCCATAAAAAACCAGCGTGCCAAATTCGCGTTGAGCTAGAGCTTTAACAGCAGCAGCAGCCCCAAGGCGGCGAAGGACGAAGGGGGAGTAGGTGGAGGAGCTGTGGACCGTGGTTGGGGCCCCATTAAAAAGATGCCAACAAGGCAATTGTCAAATGTAAATGGGCTGGCCATAATGGATGTCCACGAAAGGACTCTCGCTCTCTCGGCCCGAAACGCAATAATTTGCAAATTTGCTCAAATAAATTCCCATGCAGAGCGCAAAAGCGAAAGAGCCTAAAATATTTGCCTAGCCGGGCCAAGCCAGTGGCAAATGTATGCAAAGTCCCCAAAGGAGGCCGACGGGATAGTATTTGTGTGTGTGTGTGTGACCAACGACTTTTCTAAGGCACTGTCTCTCCCCTGTCAATGATATGCAAAACATTTGTAACGCCCGGTCCAGGCGCGACGCCCACAAAGCCAGCGTCAGAGATAAGCGCCAATTGTAGCCAATTGAAGGCGGCACAGCGTGGCATAAATAAATAAATAATCGATTGCAGCAGACGGCAACAGCAACAGCAGCAACAGCAATAGCAGCAGCAGTAGCCGACGGCAACAGCAGCAGCAAACAGGCGACGGCCCGGCTAGAATCGATTGCTGCCGGCTCTGGCAATTAAATGGCCATTTGTTTGGGGCGACGTCCATATCCGTAGCCATATCCCAGGTTCAGCTACTATAGCTCTCCAGCTGCAGTCACGCACGACGCTGACGCTGACGCCTCCGCTGCTGCTGCTGCTGCTGCTGCACGCACGCGGCACTTGACAGGCGCTACAAAGGCGACAAATCCCCAATACGCTGATGAGAATGAATGAGCTGCCGCCAGTTACACATGTATCCATGGATCTGCAGCAATGCCCGCCCCGGCGCCGAACAACTTTAAAAAGCCAGCAACCTGCTGAGTGCAATTGCTGCCATCGACTTAGACGCTGTGCGTGTATTGGTGAGCTTTCGCAAGCTGCCAAGTGGCGAACGCAGCGAAGGCAGCGAAGGCTCGCGTACGTGTGCTGTGTGCGTGTGAAAAGCTTTCGCTTGTGTCTATTTAAATTTCAGCGTGCGTCATATGAAATCTTTAATTGTAGCAGTGATGTCAAACAGATGTTTAACAATGGAGACTTCAAACTTGGAATATATACTCGTGTGTATCCGCGTCAAAAAAGGTGTATCAATTTTTATTGACAGATTAAAACTGACAAAAATGTTGGCATATAAAGCTCCCGGATCTATAGCTTCCATATTTAAATTTTTTTGATGTTTGATGGCTTTTTGATCATGATTTTTGCTCTAAATTAAATCTGATTTTAAATGATATGCATTTAAAAAAAAAACACATTTTTATCAATTTTTTATAAAAAAATCATGTACTCATTTTCGGAAAAAAAACTTCTTTCAAAATGTAGATTTGCGTATTCATATTTATAATCGATTGTGGTTGTCACAAATAGTATACAAAACAACATAAAAACCCATTCTGAAGGTGTCAAATTTTTTGTCAAAAAAAAATTTCACCTGCAGGTGGTGCTGCATTTTTGGATATATAGCGCCCATATTTCAAGCTCCCATAACTTTATCAAAACTGAACCGGTTTTCATGTTGGGCATGGTTTGTGCTCTAGATTTATTAAGCATTTCAGATATATGCATTATTTAAAAGACCATTCTTTTAATGTATCAATCAGTTACTCAGTCCATCAATCACTCAGCCCATCAGTAAGTCAGTTAGTTAGTTAGCCAACCCGTCCGTTTGTCGGTCACACGGCCCATCAGTCAACCAGTCAATCAGTTAGTCTTGCAATGTTAAAACAGTTTGTTAGTTAATCCGTCCGTTGGTCAGTTGGTCGGTCAATCAGTCGGTCACAAGGACCATCAGTCAAACAGTTAGTCAGTCAATCAGTAGGTCATTCAATGAGCTGATCAGCCAGTCAGTCCGACAACACGTCAGTCAGTCAATTAAACAATCAGTTAGACAATGCTTCAGTCAGTCAATCATACCTACATTCAAACAGGCAGTCAGTCAGTCCTTCATACCTTCAGTCAGTCAGTCCTTCATACCTTCAGTCAGTCAATCAGTAATACCTACATTCAAACAGGCAGTCAGTCAGTCCTTCATACCTTTAGTCAGTCAGTCAGTCCTTCATACATTCAGTCAGACAGTCAGTCAATCATACCTACATTCAAACAGGCAGTCAGTCAGTCCATCATACCTTCAGTCAGTTAGTCAGTCAGTCAGTCAGTCAGTCAGTCATACCTACATTCAGTCAATCATACCTACATTCAAACAGGCAGTCTGTCAGTTCTTCATATCTTCAGTCAGTCAGTCAATCCTTCGTACCTTCGGTCAGTCAATCAGTAATACCTACATTCAAACAGTCAGTCAGTCAGTCAGTCAGTCAGTCATACCTACATTCAGTCAATCATTCCTACATTCAAACAGTCAGTCAGTCAGTCAGTCAGTCAGTCATACCTACATTCAGTCAGTCATACCTACATTCAAGCAGGCAGTCATCCAGTCCTTCATTCCTTCAGTCAGGTAGTCAGTCCATCATACTTTCAGTCAGTCAGTCCTTCATACTTTCAGTCAGTCAGTCAGTCAAACATACCTACATTCAAACAGGCAGTCAGTCAGTCCATCATACCTTCAGTCAGTTAGTCAGTCAGTCAGTCAGTCAGTCAGTCATACCTACATTCAGTCAATCATACCTACATTCAAACAGTCAGTCAGTCAATCCTTCATACCTTCAGTCAGTTAGTCAGTCAGTCAGTCAGTCATACCTACATTCAGTCAATCATTCCTACATTCAAACAGTCAGTCAGTCAGTCAGTCAATCAGTAATACCTACATTCAAACAGGCAGTCTGTCAGTTCTTCATATCTTCAGTCAGTCAGTCAATCCTTCGTACCTTCGGTCAGTCAATCAGTAATACCTACATTCAAACAGTCAGTCAGTCAGTCAGTCAATCATACCCTCAGTCAGTCAGTTTCACTGAAGCACTTTCAAGCGCCTTTCGCTTATAGTCGATGGAGCACTTGAAAGAGATTTCGGCGGTTTCCCGTTGGTCTGTTCAACAATTTGATTCGTTGTTGAGGCCAAAAACTTTGGCAACTTTTGGGCTTGTGGCCAGAAATTGTGCGACTGTCTAAGTTAACGGGAATGCTGGGGACGCTGTCTCCGGCTGTGACGGCTGCCGCTGGCGGGTTGCGGGTGCGCCCCCGGGGCGCAAACGTGGCCAGAGGGTGGTGCGGGCGGCGGTGACTTGAGGACACAGACGACGTTTTCATTGCCACAGCGACTTGAGCCAGTGAGAGGAAGTAATTAAAACACAACTCAAAGGACATTTTAATTTAATCCCTTTGAGCTTGTCTCGCTGCTGTCTCGTCGCCATCAGAAACATGCGCCGACCGCCAAGTCCCGAAATTTTATTTGCACGCCGGAAGACGACGTCGATGTGGCAGCCCAAAACCACGCCCACCCCCCAGCGCCCACTGGCGCATAAATCATAACGCTTTGGCGCCCCCATCCGCGCGCGTCTTCTATTTTTATTTGCCAGCTTTTGGCCGCCCAGTCCAGTTGGTGCTGATCCTGCTGTTGCTTCTTCTTGCATTTTATTTATGCCGACAGTTTATTAATGTCAAACGCGCCGCTGCAGCAGCCAAGGATGCCCAGCTTCAGCTTCAGCCTCAGCTTCAGCTTTAGCTCCAGCTGCAGTCTCCAGTCTCCAGCCCCCATCCGGTCCCGTCTCCAGTTCGGGGCCAGGCCAATGCTTGGCTTGACTTGTAATTATATTTGTTTATGGCTATGTGGATGTGTGTTGCGCTGTGGTTCGGTGTTTGGTGGTGGCTCATTTGAATGCCGCAACTTTTGATTTGCGGGGTACGAGCGCAGAGAAGCGCGAGCCTTTGGCCTGGCATCGAGACCAGACTCTGCACACACACACACACACACACACACACACACACTCACATGCAGCCGGCGAGTAACTAGGTTGCCAGCTCCACTTGGCTACGCTTCATAACACCCACACCCACAGCCACACCCACTACGCCCCGCCCAGCCCCCCTTCTCTGTCGCCCATTTTGCTGCGCTTTGTTGCTTGTTATGCTAATTAGTTTTCGACGTTGACGTTTGCCAACAACGCCGGACGACAGCGACGCTGCCAACGATGTCTTTAATTGGTTCTCATGTTGCCCATCGCCCATTTGCCGCACCTCCCCCCGTTTTCTGTTGCGCCTGCAACGTAGCGTGGTTACCCCAAACAGCTGCTCCAGCTTCAGCTGCCATTCGCCACTTGCCACTTGCCGCTTGCCACTTGCCACTTGGCAGTTGCAACTGCCGCCGCCGCCGCCGCCGCCTTTTTTTCTTGCCACTTTGGCACTGGCAATTAAGTGCAAACTGCATGCAACTTATTTGATTTGCCATTGTTAGCAAAGCAGCCGCAATTTGAGTCCATGTCCAACCCCCCCCTCTTTCCCCTTTCCCCCACTCCCCCTCAACAGCACCCAAAAATGTGTTGCAAGCTGTTGCAGCCTGAAATCGCAAACTTAATGCAAATTGTGTGCGAACCGCAGGACCTGAACTTTACCAGCTCAACTTGAGGTTTTTGCGCAGCCTGCGCTTGAACCAATTGCGAATTACAACACATTGCGGAATATCATTGATATGCTATGCATGAATCTGAGTAACAATGTGAGTAATTATAATATTAAACTTATCGTTGCCTATATATCAAAAGGACTTCAAGTCTTGCTAATGGACATCGATATCAACCAGAACCAGAATTTATTTTCCATTTATTAAATATTTTTTTTTAAATATTTTTTTTTTTGAAATTGTATTTATTATAAACAAGAATGTATTCTATTCCATAGATTCCCTACTTTAATCCAGCATGAGTTGAGGTTAAAGTAATTCGTATTAACTTGAAAAATTGGAGCGTACAAATTGTTTCGGCTGCTTAACTTTTGTTTTCGATAATCATCACAATTTTAATGAGGGTATGTCTAAAATTTAGCGTACGTTTGTTGAATCCACCCACCAATTTTGCTGGCTTTAACTTCTATATCTATTTCCGAGCGATATTCGAAAAGGTGCTCATTAAATGAAATCATTTATAAAACAAGTGGAAGGCTCAAGTCGAGGGAACTCGACTAGGAGATACCCTGAAGCCATTATTATGATGTGTACACATAAAAGATTTGGAAAACAAAATGTGGCAAGGCACACATTAAAAAACTAAACAACAAAACAACGTATAGAGCAACAACTATGCATATAAAATGTAAAAACAAAAATAAAACACTTCTTGTCTGGGATTCGAAACTGCGAGCTAAACCGAATACTTCAGCTTTTTAGCTATTTACCAATTTTCATTGGAGTTTAAAGTACAACAAATAGAGTTCGGTTGGATTTTAGGTTCGACTGTTTTTTGGGCAGATTATTCGGCTGAAGTTTCGATTCATAGTTAAAAAAAAATAATAATAATTCAAATTCCGAACTCGGATCAAATCGTCCCAAAACTTCAACGAAGGCTCAATAAAATAGATGTATGTTTAAATATTCATTGGGAATATTTACCTTTTAATTAAGATGAGCTGAGACATCTCACAGCTCAGTTGACCAACGTTTGGGCATAGAGTACACACCAACACGCACACACACACACACACGCACACGCACACACCACTGGACACACACATCTGATACTCGTTCTGTTTGCGGTTTGTGGCTACTCGAATGCATTTCTAAAATGAATGCTTGCTTGCTCTGCATTCCAATTCTCAAAATTCAAACTCAGCACTCGATTTGTTCAATGTATTCGTAAATATAAGCCCCCTACTTACGCCCCCCTTTGACCCCCTTTGGCTGCGCTGTCACTGCTGCTAACCCGCAATTGTGTTTTGTTGTGTTACCCAAAACTGTCAACATTTGCAGCCGGTTGGCAGGCCTGGCTGTCCAGTGCAAACGTTATGATAATCACCGACAACGATGCGGCATCAGCAGCAAAAGGACGTGGACAGCAGTAGAGGGACGAAGCCAGGTAATAAACAATTCCATTTACCGACAGCTGTCAGCAAATAATGAAAAATTTAATAAAAATGTACGCACACATGAATGCAGGGGCCACAACAGGGCGACAGAGAGAGAGAGAGTGAAGACCAAAGAAAGAGAGGGAAAGATAGGGAGGGGGGGGGGGGTCAAAGGACATCAGTCAGCTTGCCATTCAGAGGCTGCTGAATTACCACAGTCGACCCATCCGGCCTGTCCACAAACTGTCCAAATATGTTTGGTTTTGTTGCCGTTTCACAGCACTGGACGCCGTCGAGTGAATCGTTCACAATTGCATTGCATTGCAGTCAAATGGAATGGAACGGTATGGAATGGATCGTCGGCGGCGGCGGCGACGGCGACGGCGGCGATGATGAGCGAAAAATTGACATGCATGTAATTAGTGACATAAGGACATCGACCATTGGCAACTGACGTCGTCTGGATCTGGATCGCTATATGCCAACGACTGCTGTTTGCCTGATGAACCACACACACACACACACACACACACACACACACACACCTCATACACACATTTGCATGCATTCATACACATTTACATATATCAATTATGCCGTTTATGTCCTCGCGAAGAGCCCACTCGGACTTTTCGTGTGTGTAAAAATTAATTTTCGGTTACGCAATCAAAAAAACGCACCAAATACCAAAAGAAAAATAAAACAAAAGGTTACCAATAGATAAAGAGTGTCATTGCATCCAAAACGAACTGCAAATGAACTATAAATAATAATAAATATAAGCAAAAATATTATGAAAAACCTATTTAAACCACAGGGAGCGAGGAGCTTATACGTAGAGAGAGGGAAATGGATAGAGAGACATATCTAGTCTTCGACTTTTTAAATTTTCCAACATTTATTCAAAACCATATGGGATTTTATTAAAATAAGAAATATAAATTATATATATATAGAAATTTATATAATATAATAATAATATAAAACTAAAGAGATTAAAATTTCTTATTATAAACTTTTCATAATATATATTTTATATCTTCCAATAAGACTACAGTTATTAACGAGTTCAATTGACTTGTTGCTTCCGTACGGGCGAAAAATATTTCTTTCCTGCATTTCTAAAAGATATTCAATTTAGCTTTATGCCGAACTATTTCATTCAATAAGATTCGCGTTTGGGCTCGATTCATGAACATGGATTTTCATATTAATGTTTCTAACGAGTGTTGGGCGCCCTCATTTATTTCATTTTTATCAAATCAGCAAAAAAAAAAGCTGATTTGAAATAATTCAATGTGAGCGAAAAAATCTAAGAAATTCTAAGAAATAAATAAATCACAAAAAATTCAAATATTTGTATGCATTATTTATTCATATAGCATGTATAAATAAATAAAAAAAAAATTGCTACAAGTAAAAATCGACGTTAAACTTCTTCAATTTATTCGCATTTGCAGTTGCATACTGTTTTCTTCTAAAATTCCACGCTAACAAAATTAATTGGCTTGCTTCTTATTATCTTTGTTTCATTTCAACATTCCGCATTATAAAATTAATTTTATATTTAAAGTAAATGGTATTTTAAAATCAAAAGCAAAAAATATATTTATCACAATTTAAATTGAGCAAAATCTTTAAATGCCTAAATTTGATTCATTTCGCACTCATTTAAGACATTTACTTACAAATGCAGCCACAACATTTATTTGATTTACTTCGTGCATTTTCCGAAATCTTCAATGATTTCTTAAGCGTTACAAATGGATTCGTAATAATAAAAAAAAAAAAGGCATTACGAAAACAGCGAAACGCCGAGGTTAATGGTCAGAGAGCTGTAACCGCTCTGTGGCATAGGGCATATCAATATTTAAGCGAAAATGATGACAGCTACAACAAAAGAGGCCAACCAGCCGCTGTCCAAGTGTCCAATGGACCAGGACGCCAACAAACTCAGCCCAGCGCTCGTCTCGTCAGCATCCGCGTTGGCGCTGGCGTCGACGTCAACGTCGACGTCGCCGTTGCCGTCGCCGTCACTTGTCACATTCACGTTGACTCTTCTGACACGTCGACAAATTGTCAACAACGTTGCCGCAGCGTTTACCATGAAAGAAACCAAAGCGCCGGCCAAGAAAAAAAATCAACAACAAAAAAACAAGCAAAAGCGCCCAAAATAAAAAAAAAAAATTCTAAAAAAAAATGTAGAAAATTTTTGGGACAGAAAATTGTCATTTACTATGAAGCTATGGCGGCTGTCCTCTATTAGCTGCAGCTCCAGAATTTTCACGCCGGATGACGCAACTTTTTATGCCGCTCAGTGGATTTGCAACACTTAACAGCAGCAGCAGCAGCAGCAGCAACATTGGCCCTGGCCCTGGCCCTGGTCTAGTCCTGCTGCAACTGGCGTTGTCGTCTGCCACATTTATCAACGGCTCGTTCAGCAGCAGCAGCAGCAGCAGGATTTAGAGGGTGTTGGGTGGCTGGATATCGGGTTGCCGCACCGAGTGGCGCCACTGCAACTATTCAAGCTACTGCCTATAAAAATGTGCAGTTTGAATTTTGCCCGCTGATGCGACGAAAAATGCAATTCAGCACGATTTGCATTTTTGGTGCCTGACGGCACTGGCCATGGCCTCATGGCCACTGCTTGGGTCACTTCACTCCACTTCACCGAGTGCATGGCGCGTGCCGAGTGGAGAGCGGTGCCAGCTAAATTGTCCATGCCCCAGCACTAAGTTCATCCCAAAAATGCGACAATGTTGATTGAAGCCGCCGCCGCCGCCGCAGCACAGATTAATGTGCATCGTCTGCTTAAAAAGTTGATTAAGCCAAGTGTTAGTGAAGCTTAAGCAAGCTATTAATTGCTCGTTTCGCTTATCTGCCTGGTAAAGTTCATGTTAGTTGTTGGCAACACTTCATCGAATAGTTAACGAATTTTATAGATCCATATTTAAGTGAATCTGCAAATTAGCAATTGAAAAACATGTAATTGAGTTTGATTAAATTATTCTGCCATCTTTTTGTTGAAAAAAATTTTTTTTAATTAAATAAAAAATTTAATGCACTCAGAGAAAAAATCTGATTTTAAAATTTCTTCTTTTTAAATTAAGTGTGAATTATTTATATTTTTTACATTTATATTTAAAAATCGTATTTCATTATAATTTCATTAATGTAAGGAAAATTTTTAAATTTCTTATATTAAGTACTTGACTTAAATTTTATATTTAGAAAGTTTAGGATAAGGTAAATTTTTTTATTCAAATAAGAATTTTGATCCCAATTTAAAAACGTTTTCATTTCATTTTCGAATCAAGTATTTGGTACAAATGTCTGGGTTTGTTTTTGTCTGAGTTTAGATAAACGTATTTACCAACACTGCAACTAACATTTTCTTGCACACATAATTACTTTTCAACACTACCTTAAAATACGCTATTTTTTGTTAGCATTATTCTTCTCGACCTAATTACCTCATATAGGACATTTTCTAAAGATTTATTTTAATTGCTCGAAAACGGATACGGAAATGGGAATGGAATGCAACGAAATGGAAACAGTTGGAAACGGTCTTGTGTCATTTTCAGAGTCGGCTTCAGTGGCAGCTGGCCACAGACAATTGAAATTTTTTTGGTAAATAATTAAGTGGCGCCTTAAAAGAGTCTCGAGTCCTTTCAAGACTGGCAGACAGGACGCTTCACATATTTTATCACGAGCGATTTTCGCCCGGCACATTAATCAAAGCAAAAATGCAGGCAAATTTCCATGCGAATGTGTTTCGAGTGCCTTTTACAGTTATAAATTTTTGCACACACAAGCTGCACACTCACGCACACACACCACACACACACACACACACACATATAGAGACACTCTGTAGCTGCTCGCTCGCAGTGTGTACGCTACTCGAGGCATGCCACACGGCAATGGGGCAAGTGTCAAGTTAATGCCAACAACAAGAGCAACAACAACAACAACAGCAGCAGCAACAACAGCAGGAACAGCAACAGCAGGAACAGCGCCAGAGGACAGACGTACCGCCTACCAGCACTGGGCGTGGCTGGAAGCCAGCAACCCAACCATCTAATAACTGCGTTGACGGCGCCATTTGCTCGACAAAAAACGCAACACCAACACAGATACACACACACACACACAGCCCTTTGCACTTTGAAAAGTTTTGAGTAGAATAGCGCCACAGAATGATCTATAGTTGAAATTGAAAAGGTGAGCTTAAATTTGGTTAAATATACCACATATCTGTATATAAACTAGATGTCGTTGGCAAGATAATTGATACAGAAAGGAACGAATCGGTGAAGGAATAAAGCGAAATGTTTCCGAGACTAAATGAAAAACAAATAGGCACTTGTCTATCGGCTTTAACCAACTGCACAATACTCTGTTCACAGTGAAGAGGTAGCTGTTCCTTCACAACGCAAAGAGTCTAATTAATTAATTAATTAATTAATTTTAATTTAAATTGAGGTCAACCAGATTTGGATTGTAAAATTTACTACAACATATGTCCAAAAAAATTAGGTACATTTTATTTGACGACGTTAAACACAGATAAACAGATATAAATAAAACATATTCCTTTTTTGGAGTTTGAAGACTCTTAAGACGAAAGAAAATTGCGTTCATGCAGGACCGTCATCTAATAACTGCAGGCAGACAGCAAGGCAGAAAACCAAAATACTCTTTCTTAGATTGCGACAGGGTATAAAAAGCAAACTTCATTTATATGTCATAAAATAATTTAAATATTGAATCGATTTTACCGATTTGAATCAATCTGCAATAAATAGCCTAGTTATATAAAACTGTCATATATTTTAATAATATACAAAATAAAAATTATTCTACTATTGCCATTTTCTCCAAGCTATTTTTTACTTTATCAACAAGTTTGGCTCAAAGTTCATTTTAGTGTAAAAAAAAATTTGATCAACAAATTTGTAAACTTTTCAGTTTTCAGCCAGCTTGGAATCTGCATTAGAACTATTCAATTTTCAGGATGCATCTATGCTGTAGTCTGTATATCCTGTAATGCATACCCTGTAATACAAATACTCTACAATGTGAACAAAATATCGAAAAGTTGCTCTAACCTCAGCCTAAGCTATCTGAGCTAGTTAACTAAGTTGCAAATAGTTTAGCATAGTGCATGCGTATTTCTTTCAGTGTATGCCCAGTTTATAATGATGCTGTTGCTGTTGCCGTAACTGTCGTTTAGTTGCTAAGACGATGCCGACAGTTGGACCCGAGTCTTTAGGCAACTCAAGCGAACTGAAGTTGAGTCACGGGCGTGCACTGACAATGATATGTGCCTGAGCTGAGAGTGTTCTACACACACACACACACACGCACACACACGCACACCACACATGCTGTCAAGGCCACACACACACACGTACGTTACAAGCTAACGGAAAGCAAAGGGACAGGTAGCTGAGGGCGGGGATTTGGCCGGGGTGTCGCACGGTGGAAACGCTTTGCACCGGAAATATTGTTGACAGTTGTGGCATATTATCATACGGCGGTGTCTCAGGCGCGCCCAACGTAATTGCTCAACATTTGTCGCTCGGCATTAAAGAGCGGCAGCTCACGAAGAAAGTGGAGCGTACTTCCACATTCTTCATACCAGAGCCCAAGCGTCGTTATGGATGCTCCAATCATTTTGCCAATTATTGCTTCCAATTGCAACTATGTGTCGCAAGGCTTTAAATCTGATTTAAATAAAATGGCCATTGTGTAAACACTTGAAAACGATACAAAGACCGGCAACTTGGGCAACTTTAGCAAAAACTAAGCAGGATTAAAGCAGGATAAACCAATTGTTTACGCTTTTTATACCCTTGTGTAACGCATTCAAGGAGATCCCGTAAAGTGTATATATATTTTGCTCTGGCGGATGAGCTGGATTTAAAAGCTATCGTCCTGAAACTTTGCAAAGCTTCGACTTTTTGCTGCACTGACTTTTTCCATGAAATATTTCATTTTTTCTTCAATATCTTCCAACTAAACTGCATAATCATTTAATATTGATAGCGGTAGAAACCTTCTCTGAATATTGTATCATAAAGGAATCAAGCATTTTTAGAAATGATTGTTCAAACAATGAGCTCTTGTATGAAATAGTTCTTTGTTTTTCAAAATTTCCCAACCAAATTTGGCAATGCTCCTAACACCAATATCTGTCAACTATATGCCAGAGGAGCAAACGGGTCAACATTTTAATTTTGTTCAAAAATACAATTAAATATAAAAAATATATGACATATATGTCATCTTCAGTACCTCGATAATAATTGTTTTTATTATTTATTTATTTCGAACTTTCGAAAATTGTATTCAAGTTTCCGCCATCGCTTGCAATTAGAAAAATTAGAAATTTGTATGCTGCAGCAATAATTTGTGAATGTTTACCAATAATAAACTCAATAAAAGGCGCTATTTAAAAAAGTCTGCTATTAGCTCTTTAAATTCTTTCCTGCCATATTGAATATGCGCTTAATTAATTACAAAAACCAAATTGTTTCCTATTTTTGGAAAAATATTGCAAATATTTGTCAAAAGAGTTTTTTAAGAGATTGTAATTTAATTTATCTTAAATTCAATATGATATTTATTTTATTTTTACTTTTTATTGCATTGTTTTGTAAGGTCATAGGGATACAAGTAGAAAAAAAAAACGTTCAAAATCTGGAGGAAATTTCCAATTTCTAATAGTAGGCCTTGACGCAGTATTTGTACAGCTTACATATAAATTTCTTTCTATATTCAGTACAAAACAAAAACACATCGAGGCGAGTTTAAAAAGGAGCTATATATATTTTGATAAATTTTCATTTTTATTTTTGTACAAAGGAACTGGATTTTGTCACATTTGTATTTATATTTTGAACAATTTACACAAGATGGCATTGGAGCAAATTTGCGGCATGGCTAAGATGCCCTTTATGAAGGCGTATAGCGATGAGAATCTGGCTTTTGCCCAACTTGAAATCAACAGGGCGAGAACCGTTTTCGACAATCCGTATGCGCTGCTAGCGCCGCCCTTTCAGAATCCCGTGCGTCGGATGAAGAAGATACTGAAGAAGAGCGGCCTGAAGATGGAGGCGACGCACGGCACCACCACGCTGGGCTTCAAATACAATGGCGGCATATTGCTCTGCGCGGACTCGCGTGGCACGAATGGCGATTTTATTGCCTCGCAGGAAATGAAGAAAATCGTAGAGGTTGACCCCAACATATTGGGCACCATTGCCGGTGGCGCCGCCGATTGCGTCTACTGGGATCGGGTGCTAACCATGGAATGCCGCCTATTCGCCCTGACCTATGGCCGTCGGATGCCGGTGACTTCGGCGGCACGCATCATCTGCAACATTGCGTACAAGTTCAAGGACATGGGCCTCTGCATGGGCATGATACTCGGCGGCTATGATTGCGACGGCGCCAAACTGATCTACATTGACTCCGATGGCCAGCGGACCGAAGGCGAATTGTTTGCCACCGGCAGCGGCACCTTTTACGCACTCGGCATCTTGGACACCTTCTACAGACGGAACATGTCCGACGCGGAGGCCTACAATCTGGCACTACGGGGCGTTTACCATGCCACCTGCCTGGATGCCTACACGGGCGGACTTGTGCGTCTCTATCATATGAAGAAGGACGGCTGGACCTTGGTCACTGTCAAGGACTGCATGGAGCTGAGCCACATCTTTGCCAATGCCATGAAGGCAGATCCCAAATTCGGATGGGCTTGTATGCTGCAGAAGGGATTCAAGGTGGAGCCCGATCCGGTTGAAGAGCCCGAGCCAATGGAAATTGATAGCGATAGCGACGAAGAAGGATCAACAAGCAATCAAAATTTGTAATATCTATATGGAATTATACGAAGAGTACGGTTTAAAATTCCGAACTAGTTTTATTTAACTTTGTGACTGTTAATTCCCTAGTGATCAGTTTACTCTTAAACGGTTTTGATCCCTTTCCCTCCTTTTCTAACTTTGTCAAAACTGAATCGATTTTGTGGCCCCGATTGATACTGCCTTTAAAAATGGCTCCACATTCCAAAAATGTTCATCTTAAACTTCCAAACTGGAAAAATTTTATTGAGTAATTAAATTGTCAATGGTTTGGCCTCCAATTCAATTCAGTATTTAAATATGAAAATCATTTTTAGTCCGAATTCATATTAAAAGTTTTTAGCATAACTTTTTAAAAATCGAGCTTAATGAAAAAGAACTTTTAATAAATTAATTATTTCTGCATTTGAATCTGCAAACAAGAATTTGTTTTCCAATTCATGATTAATGTAACTGTACCCTAAAATTTTTATATTTAATTCAGGACTACCTTTTTAAAAAGTAGATTTCGATGAGGAATGTTTGTATATTTTGTTCGTGATTTATTCTGCTTTTAAATGTTTTAGGTTAATTTTAAAAATATCGTTTAAGATTATTTAAAAGCAAAACTTTTGAAATTAGCTCAACTTTTAATATCTTAAATTAAGTGTGGTAAGAATTTCTATAATTAATTAATTAAGCCGATTTTGATGAGAAATATTGTAAATTTTGTTCTGCATTTATTCTGCTTTTAAATGTTTAATTATTATAATTAAAAAAAATGGCTAAGAATATTTATAAGCTAAACTTTTGAAAATACCTTCACTTTTAATAACCTAACTTGATTTTGGTAAGGCCAAGCTTTGAGGTAGCTTTCTGGCAGCTTTACAAGCTTAAAAGCTGCCACAACCGGATGCAAGCTTGCGGTGGAAGTCTGCGCTGTGCTTGCAGCAAGTCTCTGCGTAAAAGCACAAAATTCAAATAGTAGGGAAATTTTGTTGCGAGGAAATTTTGTCTGATTTTCTAATGATTGTGCTGCAACCAAATTCTATAGCAGGCCTAGCAATTGACATTTGGGCTCAGGTGAGAAGAATTTGGCGATAAAATAATCATTTCTAAAGCAGAACAGGAGCAGCAACCAACCAGGCCAAAGCACACAAACAAACAAGAAAAACCAACACGAGAAGAAGCTGAAAGTGGAAAGCGAAGAGAGCACACAACACGTAGAAGGATGTCGACGGTGAGCAAACAGGGTCTGATATTGGACGCGTTGAAGCATAAGATACAGATGGCCAAAGACGATCTGGATCGCTACCGGGAGGAGTACACCCACTGCCAGATGATGCTGCAGCACGAGCTGGACCATCGCAGCCAAGTCGAGGAGCGCAACATGCAGCTGCAGCATCGCAACATTGAGCTGGAGAAACAGCTGCAGCTGGCCGTCAGCCAGGTGGCCCGGCATCAGGCGACGGTGCGCGAGGCGCGCGGCACTCTCAAGGAAAGCCATCGGCTGCGCAAGGCGCTCGAGCATCGCGATCAATTGTATGCCGAAAAGATCGAGCTGCTTAGCTGGGAGCTGGCGAAGATGAAGCGACATGCGAAGGATGCGGATCGCACGGCCCAGTGCAGCGGCCAGCGGGCCGCACAGCTGACCGATCGTTTGGCGCGCAGCGAACAGCAGCTGGAGGCGAGTCGCGCCAGCCACGCCCAGCTGCAGGCGGAGCTGAACGCTGCCGCCCAGAATTTGCACTGCGTCGAGCGCGCCTTCGAGCAATCCAGCCAGCAGGTGCAGAACTTTGACCGGCAGGTGGCCAAGCTGCAGCAGCGCCTGCAGGAGAGCGAACGGCGCGCCTATCAGGCCGAGCTGAGCGCCCAGCAGCTGCAGCTGACCAGCGTCAATCTGGAGAAGCGGCTCGAGGAGCGCATCGAGCAGCGCTGGCGCAGGAAGCTCCTCAAGCTAGACCTGCAGCTCGTTGAACGCGAATGAAGTCCTCCAACGTCTCAAACCAAATTATTCAAGTGCACTTAGCGTAGCATTCAACTAATATGTACTATATTTAGGTTTTACAAAAATTACAAAAAAAAAAAAAACAAACAAAAAATATACCAAAAAAAAATAGTTGGCTTCGGTATACCGAAATTTGAATATCCTTGCAGAGAACGGGAAAGCCAAAAAAAAAAAAAAATAAAAAATAAAAACTGTCGGTGGCTTGGTTTACCGTTCAATCGAATTTTGGGGCTCAAATTTTCACTTAGCTCAAACTTAGCTGAACTGAAAAAAATATTTTTTAAAAATAAAAAAAAAATAATAAGAATTCCGCGCTTTACCCGCTTAGGCTTAAAATCCACCTTAATTAGAATAATATAGCATATTTAAACTGTTGACAAAACTAGTTTTGTGTTTCTTATCAAATTTGGAAAAGTTTTTAAAAGAATTTATTAGATCACAACCCATTAAATTTGTATTTATATTTTATACTGTTATGCGATCTTGGCGCACTTTGAACACATTGAACCCAAGTAATATCCAAATTTTTTTTTATATATCTAATCGATTTTTGCCTGTTTCTCTTATTTATTTTGCTTTTTTTTAAAACAAATTTCTTTTATAAAAACGAGCTCGAACCCATATTTTTTTCTTTTAAAGCGAGTTTCGAACCGTTTTTTGAGTTGAACTAGTTGTCAAAAAAAAAAAACTGACTTAATTAAGGATCTTAGCCAAGTTGCACTACCAAAAAAAAAAAAAAAAAAATGTGGAACTAGTTCAAATAAACAGACGGACATACTTTAACAGCTCAGCTCGTAAACTAAATAGTTGCTGCTTTCAGACAGACTCTGCGTGGGTATTTGAGGCGCAATAAATTAAGAACTCTTATGTGGCTGTATTTGAAAGAGTATCTCGTCGGCGTTGCGAAACTTGAGCGAGATGCCCTCGACGAACTGCAGCTGCTCCAAGTGAAGATCGCTGCGGAAATCAAAGTTGGCTATCAGTTTGACCAGAAAGACCTTCATGATGAAGAAGCTATAGCGACGACCTGTGTGCATATATATATATATATTCGGAATATAGAGAATTCGATAATATAGTGTTAATCCGTGGAACTGGCTCACCTATGCAGGTGCGCAGTCCCTTGGAGAAGGGCAGGAAGCTATACGAATGCCTGCGCTTGGTGTGCTTCGCCTGCTCCGCACCCGTCTGCTGCTGCTGTTCGCTGTGCTCCTGTTCCTGCTCCCGATCCGGATCCAGCTGCTGCTGCTGCTGCCGCTGCTGCTGCAGGAAGCGCTGCGGCTCAAATTGCTTGGCCCTGTCGCCCCACCAGGCCGCGTCGCGCTGCATGTTGAACGTGTCCAGCGCAATTATCGTATTTTGTGGCACAATCGCCTCGCGCCCAGCCAGCTGAAAGTCGCGGCTCACATGCCGCAAATTCATCGGCACCGTCGCCAGCAGCCGCAGCGCCTCGTTGACAAAGGCATCCAAATAGCGCAGCTGCTGCAGCTGCTCCACGCCCACATAGCTGGCATCGTTGCCGTGCGGCAGCACGCTGCCAATTTCCGCGCGCAGCCGCCGCTGACAGTCGCCCTTGTGGGTGGCCAGGCAGAGCAGCGCAATCATTATGCTATTCGAGACCGTCTCGAAGGACTAATCGAAGTCAAATTCACAATAAATAGAGAATGAATTATTAGTTAAGAGTTGCGGCCATTTACACTAGGTAACAGCTAGATTGTTTCGCTTACCAAACCTAATTCCACATCACAAAAAAAAAAATTTTAACATTTTCTTTGCAAAAACTGTTTTTTTAAAAATATTGTTTTTTTTTTGTGGTTTTTTTCAGAGTTAAGCTTGCATTTTTTATCATTAGTCGAGAATGTCATAACCGATTTACACCTATGTAAATGCACAGGTGAAGAACAAAATTGAATATTTTTTTATCGAGTTTTCCCCGAATATTAATGTCAAAATATCCCACACAAGAAATCATAATTTTCTTAATTTAAAATTATATAGTTGCAAAACTGATGATTTAAATTGAAAAGTGTGTTTGGCTGATTAATATATATATATATTCATTAGCTTTCAAAAACGTAAAGGTTTTTAAAATCGGTAATAAAGTTCTCGGGTGCTTGAAATGCTTGAAAAAGCAGGAAGGCAGATTTTAAAAATTAAAAAAAAATACTTAAACTTCCTGAATGACTATAAATATTTGATATATGTTTTTCGATTATGTATATTATGTAGATTATGTAAGCGTTGTCGAAATCCAAAAACATTTTGAATATCCAAATGTAGATTAAAATTTTACTTCAAGAATGTTATTTTTTTATGTCCCAGACTTAATCTAAGAAACGTTATAATTCCGTTAATAATATTTTAGGTTTTTTTTAGTACAAAAATATTTGTAATGAGTATTTTTTAGTAAATTTAAAAATAGTGGGTTTATTTATATCATATCGAATATAAAGATTTATGGATATTTAAGAAATTTTAAGAATGGTAAATGAATTAAGAACGTCGTTTCCTATCTCTATATACCTCAAATTTGGAATACATATTTGTGTGTATAGTTATCGCATCGGACAGACTGCTTAGATATTTTTGGCAAACGTTCGAACTTGATTTAGGTACAAAAATAATGATTTTTTTTTTTCTTCATTCTGATTTTTTCTCTGACTGTCGCTGAAATAGTGTGCAGAAAACCAACGCTTGCATACGGACAGACGCACGAACACATATGTATAGCCAATATGCTCTCTAACACTTTTGTGAGGAGAGTATAAAAATTGGCATTAAACAATTGTCGCCCGCCACACAAACTGAGCGCACATGGCCCATTCTTGGCATTCCATAACTGTAATCCGTAATCTCGTACTCACCACCAGCACCATGGACTGCGCCTCATCCTCGATATCCTGCAGGGTCAGCTCACCGTTGGCCGCCAGTTGGAACATTTGCTCGATGAAGATGCGACGCTGCCAGGGCGCATCCTCGTCGTCATCGATGGCGTTGCGTAGCTGCCAATTGCGATGCTTGCGCTGCACGATTTGTGCCACAAAATCGACCAGCAGCTGGTTGCATGCCTCCGCCTCGGCGTACAGTTGCGGCGCCAATAGGCGATGCAGTAAATCGATTTGCAGCCAGGGCTTGACAATTTTAATCGCCGAGATTTCGAGTAGCCTATTAAAAAGAAAACACACACACGCACACACACACACTGGCATTAGTGTACACACATGGAGCCGCTAGGGCTGGCACCACTCACCGCTTGTAGGTGGTGGCGATGTGTGCGTCATCCGCTTGCGTGAAATTTGTCGGTGTTCCCATAATGGTGACTGCAATAAAAGGTAACGAGGTGTTAAGCCAAAGACAGAGCCAGCAGCAAAGAGTGGGGCCAAAGAGTGTGTGGGGGGGGGGGTTGGCATAACATGTGTGGCATTCAAATATTGCCAGCTGACAGCAGCGAAAAGCGAAAGGCCTTAACAGCAGCTCCTGACAACATAATTCGCATCCAAGCGACACGCAGAGCCACGCACATTTCAGCAGCCAAAGCACTGGGCCAACAAACAATTCGAGACCTGGCAACGCTGGCCCCAACCCAGTTTTAGATCTTAGCCCTGCACCGTGCACCGTTACACGTCCCGTTCGCCTCCAGCCAGCTGTTAATGGCCAGCGCTAACAGTTTTATCCAGCAAATTGTCAATGTCAAGTAATTAAATTTGGCCTAAAATTGAAGTCAACGCTGTCAGCGAATGCCTCAAGGCGTCCACACCGCACAAGATGTGTGTAACTAACGGTATTTGCTAATGGAACAACCTTGGAATGGGATTATCCCTTAGATACACGTTTTGGGTTGTGGTTCACATGGCAATCTATGAAAGCATAATAATTTGATAACGTGGAATATTTTAATTGAAGTTGAAGTTCAGTTAAATATTTTGGTAAATATTTTTGAAATTATTTCAAGATCCGTTCATTGAAATTCATGAGCTAACATTTTTTTTTTTATCAGCAACATTTTTTATAGCTTTAGAAAACAGTATTGGAAATGCCTACAACATTTTTTAAAAAATTCAAAAATATCTTTAACGATTTAAGTGAAATGAACTTTGATTTTGTCAAGTAAAATTTTGTATACTCTCTTGGGAAAGAAATTTTCTTTTGAATTGTGTCAATTTCTTTTGTCAACTAATTCCACAGTTTGGAACACAGAAACTTAATGTTACTTTTCATCATAAAATCAGTAATAATAAGTTGAATTTGACATATAAAAATATATTGGGTCTATTTAAAAATTTTCTTCTAACAATTGCAATTTATTATTCTTTCTTTATTATTATTTATCACGTTTCAAATTCTATTTCTGTTAAAACAAAAATTGTCTACACAAAAAAACTTAGACTTAGAAAAAATACCAGGAAATTTCTCATTAAATACGGCACAAGCGTATTCAAAAACTGTTCAAGAGTAGTTAACTCTAAGTTCAAGAACAAAATTTTTTTTTTATCAAAAAATTTTTTTTAAAAAAATGTTAATACTAACATTTAAAACAAAAGTGCATTACTTAATTTAAGAAACGTTGTACTTGCATTAAAAATGATTTATAGTTATTTTAAATACAAAATTTCTTGTAATGAGTATCTGGTAGTCTATTGAAAAATATGTATAATTTATGCAACATTAAGACCCAATTTTGAACTCAAAAATGATGCATACTTATTATTCGCATATTTGAAACTCTTTTAATACGCTAAGAACGGCGCTTTTCTCTGAGTGTACTTGATGGTATTTTAAATGCCCGCCAAATTGAAATACCTTTTGCTAGGGTATACAAATT